>JAHRIG010000369.1:1144361-1206333 GCA_020311275.1 Eira barbara | reverse complement strand
GTTGATAAGTGTGCAAGAAACCTCACTGTAGGTCTCAGTTTGCACTGCTTACTGATGAGGGACAGCAACTTGACAGTCCTACATCGTTTCTGTGACATTTTTTCTTAAACCTATCATCTTCCATGTCATTTGATTTTTCCCATTTGTTGTTGTTGTTGTTGTTTGTTTTTTGTTTTTTGTTGTTGCTTTTTTAAGTAGGCTGGGCATGGAGCCCAACACAGCACTTGAACTCACGACACTGAGATCAAGACCTGAGCTGAGATCAAGAGTCAAATGCTCAACAGACTGAGCCACCGAGGCATCCCCGATGTTTTCCTTTTTTAATTTGTAGATGTTCTCTATATATTCAGGGTACTAATCCTTTGTGGCAACTGTCTTTTCTCAGTTGGCAGCCCGATATTCACTTTCCTTTTTGTGTCTTTTTATGAACAGTCGCTTCAACGTGATTGTACGTATCAATCTTGTCATTTATGGACGAAAGTTTTGTGTTTTAAGAACTCCTTCTTTCTCTTGTGATCGTAAAATATCTTCTCTATATTCAGTTTAAAACATTTTCCCTTTTACGTTTGCATTTCTTTAATCTGTTGGGAATTTATTGCTATTTCTGAATCAGAATCTGAGGTAGAGCTTCGATTTCCTTCTAACCCCACGGATACGAATCACCCTGCACCGTTTGGAAGGCCCATCCTTTTGGAGGAGCTATAAGTGCCTGGTTTGTGTGGGGACTTTCTACTCTGTTTGGTTAATCTCTTTGTCTATTTCTCTGTCCACACTACACTGTCTTAATTATTGTAGCTTTTATTTATGTTTTTTTATGTAGTCTTCATGCCTAGTGTGGAGCCCAGTGCAGGGCTTGAGCCCAGGACGCTGAGATCAAGACCTGAGTGGAGATGAGAGTCAGAAGCTTAATGGACTGAGCCACCCGGGTGCCCCAATTATTGTAGCTTTAACACAACTCGAGGTAGCGGGGCAAACTCCCCACCTGGTTCTTCTGGAATGTCTTAACAATTCTCGGACATGCGTTCTGTCCTATGAATCTTAGATTTAATTGGTGAGGTCCCATAAAACAGTTTTGCATTTTATTTCAATTACATTGAAGCTGAATGTCAGTTTGGAGACAGTGGACGTCTTTACAAAGATCTGGTCTTCGGGGCGCCCGGGTGGCTCCGTGGGTTAAGCCTCTGCCTTCGGCTCAGGTCATGGTCTCAGGGTCCTGGGATCGAGTCTTGCATTGGGCTCTCTGCTCAGCGGGGAGCCTGCTTCCCTCTCCCCCTCTGCCTGCCTCTCTGCCTACTTGTGATCACTCTCTCCCTCTGTCAAATAAATAAATAAAATCTTTAAAAAAAAACCAAAAAACAAAAACAAGTCTGGTCTTCTGTTCAGGACTGTGGTGTCTCTCTGTAGGGGAAAGGCATGGGCTGTGTTATTTCACAGCCTCTGGGCAGCCCATGGGGTGGTGGTTCCTCTGTCTTCTAGCCTGGCTTGGCTGAAGGCTAATGTAGCTGATGTTGAACTGGAGTGACCTGGGCTGAGTGTCTGGGAACACGAGGACACCACGGTGCCGGCTACCCGTGAGGAACAGGTTGTTTAAAAGGCGTTCCTGGAACCACAAGAAAACCCACTTGTTCCAAGCCCACTCATTTTCTGCAACGAACTTTTCATTTTTCACATGTGGACACAAATGAAACGTATCGTTCATCACATTTTCAAGGTGGCCTCATAGGAAACGGTGGTTCTCGCATTTGCCCACCATCACTCTGCCCTCCAGGGGCAGTGCCCTGGTTGTGTGGTGTGTCTACAAAATTCAGGTCCTCCCCAGAATCTTAGTGTGTGGTCTGACTGGGGAGCGGGGTCCTTGCAGATGTAATGAGCCAAGATGAGGGCAGACTGCACTGGGGTGGACCCGAAACCCGATGACTGGTGTCCTCATAAGGAGAAGGGAAGAGACACAGACACTGGGAGAGGACAGCCGCGTAAAGACAGAGGCAGGGACCGGAGTACTGTGTCTACAAGCCTGTGAACACCGAGAACCACGGGGAACC
This sequence comes from Eira barbara, assembly GCA_020311275.1. NCBI lineage: Eukaryota > Metazoa > Chordata > Mammalia > Carnivora > Mustelidae > Eira > Eira barbara. Next base: position 1,204,291 of record JAHRIG010000369.1, on the reverse strand, counting down.
ACCAGAAGCAGCAAGAAGCCTGGAAAGGGTCCCGTCCCAGCCTTTGGAGGAGCCAGCCCTGCCTATACCAGAACCTCGGGCGTCTGGCCTCCAGACCGTGGGACGATAGATTTCTGCTAAGTCACCCATCTGTGGCCCTTCGTCACGGCAGCCACAGGACTTCCACACGCCTGGGATGGCCGTGCCTCACTGAGCTGATCCGTCTCCAACCCTGCGTGGGGCGGAGGTAGGGCAAGCCCAAGCCTGAGGCAGGATGGGGTCCACTGGGGTCTGCCGCCCTCACACAGTGGGTGGGCTGCCCCCTTGCTGCAGAGAAAACAGGCGTGAGGAGCCGGAGCCTGCTGTGTCCCTGTGGACTCTCATGGGTGTGGCCCAGGGGGCCCCTCCTGGCCACGGCCTTGTCATCGGCGTCTCAGCGTGGTTCAGGATTGTTCTGGAAGGCTGGCAGTTTTGGGGGGTGGGCTGGGCTCTGCCTACTTGGGTTTGAGGAGCAAGGGAGGGCAGTGGCTGGCATTTTGGTTTCTCCCTGGAGCCAACGGCAGGCTCTGGTGCAAGGGCTGGAGCTCGCCATCTCCTTGATGCTTCCTGTGTCCGCGGCTGGCACCGGGTTCTTCCATGATGCCAAGACCCGTTGCAGCCACTGGATGGCCTTGGCCCAACGTGGCACCAATCTCCAGGCTAATGGCCTGTTCACGGAACGCTCCCTTGGAGAAGTAGCGGATGTGCTCCCGGAAGTGGCTGTGCACAGGGACCGCGGTCCTCGAAGGGCTGTCTGGGCGCACTGTCCTGGGCCAGCTGGCTCTTGCCGGGAGCAAGGGAGCAAGGGCGGCGTGCACATCCCACCACCGCGCCTGGCTTGGGGGCTGCAGACGCGCCAGCATGTGCTTTGGTCAGTATCCGGGCTCCTGGGGGGACCAACTTCTGGCCTGTCGCCCTACCCTGGCTGCATCCCTGCCTACGGGTCTTGGGGCCGGGTGCCAGGAGCAGAATGACCCAGGACGACCCGGTGGCCTTCTCTCCCAGTGCCGCTCTGATGCCAGCGCCTTCAGCCTGGATCACTCTCGGCCTAATCTCCTAGGCTCCCCCGCCAACACTCCTCTGCCCCCCCAAGCCCATATCTCCCGTCCAGGTGCTACCAGGTCTCCCAGCTGCGCAGCAAGGTGTCCTGCCCCAGAGTCCCTGTTACCCCAGCACTAGCCCCACCCCCATTCCCTGGTCTCTTCCTTCCACTCTCCACCCACCCCATGAACCTACACACCTCCCAGCCGCTTCCCTAGTCCTAACTACACGCAGAGCAGCCCCACTGCAGTTCCCCCCTTAAAACACCCCCAACTCTCCTGCCCATACCCCGGCCTCCCCACATCCTTACCCGCCAGCCCCCTGGTTGCCCAGTCCCCTCGCCCATCAGCTGGAGGATGGTCATGAGGACACGGTGGGGAGTGGGTCCTGGGCTGGGGCGAGGGCAGCGTCTGTGGCCCTCCGACCTCCCGCACGGGGGGTGAGGACAGCTGTCCTCTGCACTCAGGACACTTCTGACACCACTTGTGCGGGCTCCACACCAGGCAACTCAGACACTAAGTACCCGGGGTCTGCGCACCCCCTACCCCGGTTAAAGCTCAGTCCGCCCGGCTTCAGATGCCAGCTGCCAGCGGAGGGGCCCGGTCACCCCCACTTCTGTCCAACAGGCCGTGGACAGGGTCTCCCCAAGTCCTTCATTGGGTTCGGTGACCTCCTGGGAGAGGTTACTGAACTCAAGCAAGCATGGCTCTTCCTGTTGCTGGTTTGTTATTACGGACGGTAGGACGGGGACGGACGGTCAGAGGAAGAAGGGAGCAGGGCCAGGCTGGGGGGACCCTGGAGCTGGGGTGTGCCCCAGCCCCACGGGGATGCGCTCACCAAGCCAGCAACCTTCCGAACCCTTTAGCTGAGGGTTTTGTGGGGTCGATCACAGAAGCGGGACCGGTTAGATCACAGCCTTCGGCGGCGAGCCAGACCTCCAGCCCCTCAGCTCCGGGGGGCCTGAACCCCTGGGTCCCCAGTACCAGCCCCCGTCTGTCCTGCAGGAGCCACCGTCACAGCATAAAGTCAGGGTTAGAGGGACCTGGGGTGACTAAGGAAGGGGCCCCGTCCCAGGGAATCCTGCGCTTTTGAGGCTCTGCAGGGCCCGGGGCAGAAAACAGCCGTCCCGGGAAGGCTCTTGTGACAAAGTCCCCACAGAAGCTTGGCCTCCAGCTCCCAAAGGCTCCCTCTGTCTTGTCTGCGGCTGCGTTCTGCATCCTGCCCTGCCGCCGCTGGCCCCGGGGTTAGGAGCCCCCTTTGCCCCCGCCAGCGCCTGCAGCTTGACTGGGGGCATTTGAACTTCTGAAGGCAGTTCCTGCTCTGGGGCCTGACATCCCAGAAAGAGCAAAGCTAAAGTCTCCTTTGGCTCGTTACTTGACTTTCTGACATTTACAGTGTATTAATTCTGACCGCCCCCACCCCCGCCAGCAGCGCCGGGTTGTACCATGTGCTCCCAGCTGGGGCGGCTCACTGCTCGACGGTGCAGGTTAAAATAATACTGGATGTTTCTAATACCGTTTTTAACAGCTTTATTGATACGTAATTGACACTCCATAAACTGCACTTGAAGCGTACGGTTCGGTGTGGTCTGACACCTGGGCACGCCGGGAACCCATCGGCACCATCCACATAGTGGACACATCCCCGTGCGGCCTGCGTTTCCTGGGCGGCCCCCTTGCCCGCGGCCGCTCCTGGCCGACCACGCACCCGCTCTGCTGCACAGGTCAGTCTACGGCCCTGGAATCTCATACCCGGATGATGGGACTGTGTGCGGTCTGCAGACGGGCTCCCTCCCCCAGCGCGGCGCGTGGAGAGCTCCGATGCCCAAACGTGTGTCAGTGATGGATCATCAACCCCCTTCTCTCGCTGGGGGCATCCTCGGCTCGAAATTCCAGCTTGCTTATCCGTCCACCTCCCGATGGACGCGTGTCTTGTGAAGCCGCTTGCGTGTCTGGGTGCGGGTCTCCGGGTCGGCACTGGCTTGCCTTTCTCCTGGGTCAACACCCAGGGCGGAAACATCTGGACCCCACGGCAAGGGCACAGTCTGCTTTTTAAGAAAATACCAAACTATCTTCAAAAGTGTTTGTTTCCTTTTATACAGACAGTCCCCAACTTACGCTGGTTTGAATTTCTGTTTTCTGAGCTTTGCAACCGTGTGAAAGCAATGTGCATTCGGAGGAGCCGAACTTCAGATTTTGAATGTGGGTCTTTCCCTGGCGGCGGGGGGGGGGGGGATCCTGTGTACAGTCCACTCCCGTGACGCTGGGCAGCTGGCGGTCCCGAGGCTCAGCGGCCAACAGACCCACAGACAACTGTGGGTCACTCTGGGTGTGGTGTTCAGTCAGTACACGAGCTACTCGACACTCTCTCCTAAGACGGGCCGTGTGTGAGGTGATTCTGCCCAGCTGCCGGTGAACAGAAGCTTTCCCAGCAGCTAAAGCAGGCCGGGCAAACTGTGATGTGCTTGGACTGGGTGTAGTAAACGCACTTCCGACTTACAGTATTTTCAGCTTATGGAGGGTGTATCGGTCGTTACTCCACCATAAGCCGGCAGATCTCTACTCCAGCGCAAGAGTTTCGCTAGCACTTGGTGTGCTCGGCCTTCCAGCCATTAGCCGTTCTAACAGGCATGTGGGGCATGGCCCTGGGGTGGCACTTGCATCGCCCTGCTGACTGGTGGTGCCAAGAGTCTCATCCTGTTGAAGGCTCACCGGCCGCCTCTGTCTGCCCACGGAATCGCCTCATCTTCTGCAGGGCCCCAGGTGACTTCCTTGCTTTCCTTGACCCAGCGAGGACTCAGGCAAGGAGAGGCTAAGAAACCTCCCTATGTCCCAGACCTGGTGAGTCCCAGGGATTCTTCAGGAATGGCTGACCCCGTGAGCTGCAGACGGCACTGCCCTTGGCCATGAAGCGTTCCTGTCCTCAGCAGTCACTGCTCAAGGAGCTGCACGGGCTCCCCGGATGCGACTGGACAGACGTGACTGAGCTGTCCCTACAGAGCCAGAGCCCCTGAGCCCAGACGGGGATCGCGGCAGCAAGGGAGGTTGGGGCCACCTGGGTTGGGGGGTGCTGAGAGGAGAAGGAGGGGAGATGTGGGCCCGGCCTGAGCCGCACGGGGCATCCCGCTGCTCACCCTCCCCCAAGCCCCCCCAAGGGGAAGAGGACCAGAGCCCACGCAGGTTAAATTCTTGAAGTGCAAAGCCCACGCAGCCCTGTGGGAGCTCAGACAGGGATGATGTCAGAGGAATGGAAACCCACGGGCCCTGCTCCTTGCACACTCCTTGCACGCTCCTTGTTGTGTGCTGCCTAAAGCGTCAGCCAGACAGCCGGGCCCTCAGGTACAAGGTGACTCAGCGCCCCAATCCTCGTGACCCTGGGTGGCGTTCTCCCCACCCATGGCCCCTGGGGCCAGACGGCACGTTGCTGAGCATGGGTGTGACGCCTTCTGAACGCCGCTGCTGCCAGGAGCCGGCTCTCTGCGCGGGGACGAAACAGTCCCAGGGAGGGCTGCGCGGAGGCCCAAGCCTGTCCACAGACACAGTCAGACGTGCAGGGACATGGTGACACCCGTTTCCGCAGTAAAGCCTCCAGCGAGAGGCCGCGCTCTGGGAAGTCCGCGGGAGCTTCTGGAGACTGGCACGCTGAAACGCACACATCACCAAGGGAGGCGCGCCCAGAACGCTGGATTCTAACTACGCTCAGAACACACCCACCCCCAGCCACGTCTCCACTCGGATCCTACGGCCAGCAACGCACATCGCCAAACGCGAAAGAACTTTGAGGAAGCCACTGTCTTTGAGCGCTTCAGGAATCTGCAACACCGGGTAAAATCCAAGTGCATAAAGGGGCCACAGAGAGACGACCAGAAGGACCTCCCTGCCACGGAGAAGCCAAGACAGGCTGACGCGTATGCACTGGGCATACAGGGGTGGTCCACATCCAAGTCAGGATGGGACTGGGTGCCATGAGGGAGCAAGAGGGGCTCCACGGATGGGCCCGAGACCCAGCACAGTAACCTCATGAGGGAAGAGGATAGCAGCCCAGACAGCGAACAGCATGAACAAAAGCCCAGAGTGGGAGGGAGCATGGCCGGCATGAGCAGAAAGCAAGCAGGAGATTAATGGAGGGAGGTTCATGGTGAAGCTGGGGAAAGAGTCGGGGCCGGCAGCCAGGGTCAGTCTGCAGGCCGTTGCTCCAAACCAGGAGGGTGATGAAGTCGCCATTGGCTCTCCCGTAGCAGTGAAATTGTCCCTTTGTCTGCAGGGTGGAGGACAGACTGGAGTACAAAGGAGAGCACGGACCACCCTAGTTTTGACTAGCATGTAGTGGTGGACCTCGAGACGCAGGCACACTCAGGAGACAAGACAGACGGAGCTGGGTGGATGCAGGGCAGAGAGGGGGGAGGCACAGAGGGTCCCACACAACTGGCTGGGATGCAACATCGTTCCCCAAGACCAGGAGTGCCAAGAGGATGGCATTCTGGAAAACAGCTGACTTCGGATGGGGACATGGGGTAGGGGGAGTGAGGGTTGGATTCTCAGACCATCTAGCTGAGTTCCCTCCTTAACCCACCGGCCATGGGACCTGGGGGGAAATGCCTCCCCTCCCTGAGCCCCATCTCTAAAGTGGAAACAAATGCCCCCTAGACTCTGTCTCCTGCCTTAACTTCTGCCTCCTGCGATGCTGAACTTGGCGATTGTCTTGCTGCGCCCTCACCTGGCTGCGGAGAGGCAAACCGTGTTGCTGCCACCATCTCACGGATGAGGCTTGCCAAGGTGCTCTCTGGAGACCAAGTGTGGGCCAGCTGGCTAAAAGGATGCACTCTTGCCTGTCCATTCTCCTGGACCTTGATGTGGACCCTCAGCCATGAACTTGTTGGCTGTCCCGGCTGGTTCCCCTAAACACAGGGCCTGAAACAAAAGATGAAGTATGAACCCTTTACTCTATAATCCAGGATCGGGAGAAAAGTGTGTGTGTGTCTGTGGGTGGAGGTGGTGGTGATCACAGGACGTGTTCCTGAGCTGGCCACCCTGGGCCCCCAAGTGGTGCTTAGTCCTCTCTCGAACACTGGAAGGTCCCCTCTTAACCATCAGGCTTCACTAGTCCCAGAACGGGGGGGGGGGGGGCTGACATTTATGGAGGTCTCCTGTTCAGTCCCTTGATAGAAGCTTGTCATTTTCAGCAAGTCGTATGCACGTCTTACTAACGTTCACTGCTAGGCATTTCATGTGTTTTGTCACTATTGTAAGATATTTTCCCATGATTTTAAAATTTATTATCATTCATTTTAAGAAAACTATTGTTCACCTTGTCTCTGACTACCATTCTCGACGTTTCTTCCATCTAATGTTTCTGCAGTGTTCTGACTGATCTTCCCGGAATCCCTAAACGAGCAAGGCTGTCACCTGCAAATACTCAGCTCCAACATTTAGCCTTAATTTCTTTCCTTGCCCTATCACATTGTCTAGATCTCAAGTATAATTAAATGTTTATTCTTACCAAATTTTTATCATTTTCTTCTTACTGATTTTTAAATGGAATGTATAATACTTCACAATAGATAACTTTCAACAAGTTAAGAAGGAAGCATGTTTTGCCCCAAAGCATGAGAGTTTTTATCATCAAATATTGAATTGTATTAAGCATCTTGGCATTTGTTTTTACGAGTTTTTTTTTAAAGATTTTATTTATTTGTTTGACAGAGAGAGACACAGCGAGAGAAGGAACACAAGCAGGGGGAATGGGAGAGGGAGAAGCAGGCTTCCTGCCTAGCAGGGACCCTGATTCGGGGCTCGATCCCAGGACACCGGGATCGTGACCTGAGCCGAAGGCAGACGCTTAACTGACTGAGCCACCCAGGCACCCATCTTGGCATTTGTTTGCATAACCACATGGCTTTTGTCTTTTGACCTACTGAAGTGGACCCTTGTAGTAACAGATGTTCCGACACTGACCCCTCCTTATGTTCCTGAGATAAGTTAGTGTTCCGTAAGCACACAGGTGGGTTCCATTGGATAGTTCTGTGCCTCTGTGTTCATGAGGGAGGTGAGTCTTTAGCATGTGAATGCACACACATGCCTTGTCTTTGTCTGATTTAATTCTGGAGGTCGTACTCATCGTGCATAATGAATTGGAAAATGTCCCAATTTTTTCATGATCCATAATAATGACTTTCAATATTTTTGACCACTGAACGGTAAGAACTTAGTGTACAGGGAATCCTAGAGTAGGTCTGGCTCCTTCCATTCACCGGTAATAGCCGTGAAATTCCCTGGTGCTACCGCACGGGACACAGTCTTCCTCGTCTTACCCGTCACTGAGTAGCGTCTCATCGTGTTACTTTAACACAGCGACTGATAGACATGCGTGTTGTTCCCAGATCTTGCTGTTATGACATCCTTGCACGTTTTCTAGGGGACGTGTGCAACCGTATCTGTTGGGGATATTTTCAACAGAGGAGCTGCTGGATCCAGATATGGGCATTTTCACTTTACTGATACCGCTAGTTTTTAAAAGCGATTGACTGATTTGTGCCCCCGCCAGCAGTGTTAGGAGCACTCCAGGGGCTCCGTACCACCCTTGAACATGGTACTGTCTGGCTCGTTCTATTTGGCCAATTCTGGTGGGTGCGTAAAGGATGGGCACAACTCTTTATCGTCTCTATCAATGGGTTTGATGTTGGCTTAGCTTTCTAGGTCTGTTCCTCTGGAAATCTGGTAAAGGCGGGACATGACACAGGAATAACGCTCATGGTAAAAATGGCCCCTTGTTGGCACCAGCCTTGCTGGTCTGCACATGCTCTAGAAATACCTGGTGCTTCATTGACTTGAACTCCTCTCAGAGAAAGACCTTTAACTGGGCACACTTCCTGTGGATGTGGGGCCAGTCTCTCCTGAGCTGTGTTTGGGAAATGGAGTCTTCAAGCCGGCATGGCTTTACCCAGCCACGCGGGTCTTGGTCTCCCAGATCTGAGCTGTCACTTGACGGGAGAGGGGAACAGAGGGGCTCGGGACCCTCTGCTGAGGGTCGTCGGCCACATACACGGGTCTATTTCTTGATTTTCTGTTCAGTTCTATTGATCGATTTACGTATCCTTTTGCTAATACTGCACCATTTTAATTGCTGTAACTTGACAATGAATTATCGAAATCAGGTACATTTTCCAACTGGTTTTTCTCTTTCGACGTTCTTTTGACTATTCTTGGTTCTTTGTATTTTTATATAAATTTTATAATCAGCTTGCCAGCGTTGCCAAACACTGGTGGGTTTTATCTTGGTATCGTGTTATATCTGTAGGTCCATTTAGGGAGAACAGACATCTTAACAGTATTGAATCTTCTGATCCAAACACACGGTATAACTATCTTTATATTCAGAACTTCTTTATTTTTTATTTATTTTTTAAAATTTGCCCAATGTCATGCAAACTTTATTTTTTTAAGCTATTATTTTAATTCCAGCTAGTTAACAAAGAAGGTTATCTTAGTTTCTGGTGCACAGTACAGTGATTCAGTAATTCCATACATCACCCAATGCTCATCTGGACAAACGCCCCCCTGACTCCCCACTACCTTTTTCACCCATCCCCCCCAACCGTGTTCTCTGTGTTCTCTGTCACTGAGTCTGTTTCTTGATTTCTCTCTTTTCTTTTCCCCTTTGCTTGTTTGTTTTGTATCTTAAATTTCACATGTGAGTGAGATCATAGCGTATTTGTCTTTCTCTGACTTATTTCACTTAGCAGGATACTCTCTAGCTCCATCCATGTTGTTGCAAATGGCGAGATTTCGTTCTTTTTTACAGTCAGGTAATATTCCAGCGTGTGAGTGTGAGGGTGTGAGTGTGCGAGAGTGAGTGTGCGGGAGTGAGTGTGAGTGTGTGAGTGAGTGTGACTGTGTATCCCCTCTATCCATTCATCAGTCCATGGGCACTTGGAATGCTTCCATATCTTGGCTTCTGTAAATAATGCATGCATCCCTTGGAATTGGTGTTTTTGTGTTCTTTGGGTAAATACCCAATAATATGATTGTTGGACAAAAAGGTCATTCTATTTTTAAGTTTTTGAGGAATTTCCACACTGTTTTCAGAGTGGCTGCTCCAGTTTGCATTCGCAGCAGCAGGGTACAAATCAGTGCTCCTAGAGCCCCACGTCCTCGCCGTCATCTGTTGTTTCTTGTGTTGTTGGTTTTAGCCGCTCTGACTGGTGTGAGGCGATAACTCATTGTACTTCTTCAATACCTCTCAGTGGTGTTTTATACTGTTTAGCACACAAATATATTTTATTACACTCACCCCTGGTTTAAATATTATTTCGAATTTTGATTTCCAACTGTTCCTGGTTAGTATATAGAAATAAATCAATTTTTTGTGTTGTCCTTACATCTTACAACCTTGCTACACTCCCTTAATTCTGATAGATTTTATATACATTCCTTAGGACTTTCTTTCTTTCTTTTTTTTTTTTTTAAACACAGAGAGAGATCACAAGTAGACAGAGAGGAAGGCAGAGAGGTGGGGGGAAGCAGGCTCCCCGCTGAGCAGAGAGCCCGATGCGGGGCTCGATCCCAGGACCCTGAGATCACGACCTGAGCCGAAGGCAGAGGCTTTAACCCACTGAGCCACCCAATGTTCCTTAGGACTTTCTATAAATGATCGTCTCATGTGCTAATGGGCATTTTTATTTCCCCCTTTCCAATCTGTACATTCTTTATCTCTTTCTCAGCTGAAGAGCTTTCTTGTCTAGGATCTCCAGAATAGTACTGAATAGCGATGCTTTCTCTGCTCTGTCGTGTTCTTTGTTGTAGGAGAAAACATTCAGTTTCTCAACACGAAGTACAATGTTATCTAGAAACTTTTAGTGGATGCCCCTTATCAGGCCGAGGAGTTCCTTTCTATTTCTAGAATGGGTGTTTAATATGTCATGTTTGTTTTCTACATTTGGGGAGATGATTCTATAATTTTTCTCCATTTTTCTATTAATACAGTGAATTACATTGGATTTCTTTTTTAAGATTTTACTTATTTATCTGACAGACAGAGGGAACAGACACGGAAGGAGCAGCAGGCAGAGAGGGAGAGAGAGAAGCAGGCTCCCCGCCGAGCAGGGAGCCCGATGTCAGGCTCGATCCCAGGACCCCGAGATCACGACCTGAGCCGAAGGCAGAGGCTTCACCCACGGAGCCACCCAGGCGTCCCTAAATTGGATTTTTAATGTTAAGCCAGCCTTGCATTCCGGGAATAAGTCCTACGTGGTCATAATGTACTATCCTTTTTATATATTACCAAGTTTTATTTGCTAACACTTTGTTAACGCTTCCTGCGCACTGTTCATGAAGTCTGTAGTTCTCTTTTCCTGTGGCGTCCTCGGCACCAGGGTGATCGGGCCTCATGAAAGAAACCGGGAGCTCTTCCCCGCTCCGTTTTCTGAAACAGCTCATGTGGGCTTGAAGTTACTTCTCCAATAAATATTTTATAGTGTTCACCAGTGAAGCTGTTTGGTTAGGAGTTCGCTTTCTAGGAAGGTTTTTAGTTATGAGTTCAATTTCTTCAACAGAGACAGAGCCATTTGGATTTTAAAATTTCTTTTTGTATCAGTGTGGACCATCTGTGTTTTTCAAGGAATTTGTGTATTTTGTCTAAGTTACAGAACATATTAGGATAAGATTTAATGGTTTGTAATATTCCTATATTATCTTTTGAAAAGCCGCAGGATCTGTAGTGATGTCGCGCTTTTCTTCTTGGTGTTGGTGAGTTATGTCGGTCCTCTTCATGATCTGGCCGGACCTTGAAAAGACAAGAAAAGAAAACAAGAGAAACAAAAAAGTCAGATTTTGGTTTCAGTAATTTTCATTGTATTGTTTTCTGTCCTGATCTGTATTATTTCCTTTCTTCTACTTCCTTTGCGTTTAATTGGACCTTCCCTCCCACCCCCCACCCCCAGTTTTGCATGACGGAAGCTGAGTCTTTTCTTAGCGATCTTTCTTCTTTTTAAATGTGGGTATTCAGTGCTATGAATTTCCTACTAAGCACTTCTTCAGCTTCTTCCCACAAATTTTGAGATTTTCAATTAATTTTCATTTTTAATTAATTTGAAATGTTTTTATATTTCCCTGAGATGTCCCTTTGGCCTTTGGCCTACTTAGAATCGTGTTGTTTAGGATTTCTAAATATTTAAGGACTTTACAGATATCTGTTTGATTTCTTGTTCTGTCATGACTTGAAAGCACACTCTATATGATTTATATTCTTTTAAGTTTGCTGAGATTTTGTGTGGCCCAGAAAAAAACTATATCTTGATGATATCAATGTGCATTTGAGAAGAGTATATTTTTAGTTTTGGGTTTTTTTTAAGATTTTATTTATTTATTTGACAGAGAGAGAGACAGCGAGAACAGGAACACAAGCAGGGGGAGTGGCAGAGGGAGAAGCAGGCTTCCCGCTGAGCAGGGAGCCCTACGTGGGGACCCTGGGATCATGACCTGAGCCGAAGGCAGACACTTAACCAACTTAGCCACCCAGGTGCCCCAGGTGAGCGATTTTTAAAATCATTTTGTTTTATGTTCTCTTGATTTATTACTTATACCACTTGAAATTTTTTTAGTGTTTGCCCTAGAGTTTACGATATAAATCTTAAGTTACTTAAATTGCTCCGAGTAATTTAATTCCCTTCAAGTAGCATTAGCCTGCCCCATATGTAGTGTCGGGAGCTCACAGCAATATTCTTCCAGTCCCATCCTTCCATCCTTCATGACTTTATCGTACATGTCATTTCCAGGTATGCCACGAGCACGATATACGCCACTGCGTTTCCTGTAGATAGCAGGTATCTTTTACAGCAATTAAAAACACAGAGAGAAAAAGGTGGATCTTATCTCTGTTTCTTCCGTTTCTGGCGCGCTTCCTCTCATCCCGAAGACCCAGTCGGGGGACCGATACCGTTCCTTCTGGTTTAGGGGCGTCGGCTATCGTTCCTCATAAAATGTTCGCCAGCAATAGATTTCCCCAGTTCTTGTTTGTCTGAGATAGTCTTTTTTTATCCTTAATTTTTAACATATATTTTCAACACTTTTGGTTTATTTCAGGGCTCTGGTCATCCAGTTTACACAGTTTCTGAGGAGAATTGTACCATGATTCTTATCACCGCTTCTCTGCACGTAATGTTTCCGTGTTTGTACTCTGGTTGCCTTAGAGACTCTTTCTGTGTCTTTTTCCCCAGCAGCTTGAATATGTCAAGCATACGGAACTTTTGTTTTGTTTTGTTTGTTTGCTTGTTTGTTTTACTTTTTTTAAAAGAGATTTTATTTATTTATTTGACAGACAGAGATCACAAGTAGGCGGGGGGGTGGGGGGAGCAGGCTCCCCGCTGAGCAGAGAGTCCGATGTGGGGCTCGATCCCAGGACCCTCAGATCATGACCCGAGCCGAAGGCAGAGGCTTAGCCCACGGAGCCGCCCAGGTGCCCCTCACTTTCTTTTTTGAGCACTTATCCTGATGCATGTTTTCTGAGCTTTGATCTATGGTTTAGTGCCTGTCACTAATCTTGGAAGAATTTCAGCTATTTTCTTCAAAGAGTCCTCCTGAATGCACAGCTCTGTCTTCCGTACCCTGTCTTCTCCTTGTGTCTCCGCACAGAGGTTTCCGCGGTGGGGTGTTCAGAGTCCCGGCTCTCGCCCCAGCCGAACTGAGCTCGCGGAGGAGCCTATCTAACCATTCTTCACCTTCCGCTGGACTTCCCGCGTTTGGCTCTTCTGTTCATTCTTTGTCATGCCTTCCGTCTCTTTTCAAGGCCGTGTATTATTTTAAGCAAAGAATCAAAACAACCTAAGTCTCACAAGCGGTGGGACCACCGAGTACGCTGTGTCCCTACCATGGAATAATGGTGCCATCCCTGAAATGCACGCATGTACACGGACACGAGAAAAGCTGCGACATGCGTGGTGTTAGCAAAGCAAGCGTTCGGACCCATGAGTGTCATCTCCTGCGTGTTCTAAGATTTTCATAAAATAACTTTTTACATGTCTACGTTTCTAGAGAAACATGCGTATGGAAAATGCATTTCAGAATAGCCAGCAGAAGCATAATAACAAGGACGGTGTTGTCAGGAGACGGAGGTGAAGAGGCAGGTCAAGCGGGACTTGAGCCTTGTCCATAGTGTTGGGGATTTTTAACATGAGTTACAGCACGTGTTCGTTTTATATGTTCAAATGGCTCACATTTTGGGGTGAGAGCGGGGCGGTGTGCACAAACAACTCGAACGTAGGGTGACGGGTAAAGGCAGGTAGAGGTTGTCGGGGGTGCAGACCCGTCGCGCCCTGACAGTTTGCACCGGGGTTCCTGGCAAGGAGCACCTCGAAAGGCCTGTCCCAGCTTTCACGTGTTTGCCTTTGCTCCTTCCCGGCTTCCTTCTGTTCAGGTGAGACAAAGCGAAGGGCCGTCCTCTGGGGGCCTGAACGCTCCGGAGGGAAGGGGGAAGGGCATAAGCAAATACCCGAAAAAACGAGCCACGGAAGGAGAAAAAGCTTCGGCAGGGATGGGGGCTCCACGGAAAGGTGGGGCCAGGCGGCGTGCAGGGGGTTCCCAGGCTGCCGGTCTGGGTGGACCCGAGCACGAAGCAGCGCAGACGGGGCGGGGGGCCTGGGCATGGAAGGCAAAAGGCACAGCCTGTCGTCGGGTGCTCCGGACGCGGGGCCGGAAGGGCGTCAGCCCTGCTCCTGGGGTGTGTGCGGGTGAGCGGAGGCCGAAGGCACAGCTCGGGGGTTTCGCCCCGAGCAGTCATCCCGGCTCATCGCAGGGGAAGAGCAGGAGTGGCCCGAGGGGGCTCTGCGTGGCCGGCCGTGGCCGGTTACCGAGGAAGGAGGGGGGACGGGGCCATGTTGTTTGTCGTGGAGGCAGCCAGGCCTGCGGAAACGGGAGTCGCCGGGACTCCTTCCTTCTGGCACCTGCAGGATACAAAGCGTGGGGTGTTTCCCTTCGTCCTGGGGCACCCGGTGCCGTCTCTACGGGGAGGAGGCGGTCCGGGAGCTAGAATGTTCCAGGTTGTTAGACGATGCACTGGAGAGTTCAGGGACCCCTCCCTTCCCCTCTGATGACTCAACATGAGCTGAGACATTTCCTCGCACCAGTGAAATGAGGAAATGGCTCCTCTACAATTAATATAAACGTTTATTGTAGGAGCCTTTGGCGATGTGGAAAAGAACAGAGAACAGCCAAAGGTCTCCTGCGACCCTGGCGCTCGGAGCCCATCGCCGCCGCTGGGCCCCTCCCCTTCCTCAGGTCACCTCAGACCTCAGAGCAGCACACTGCATGGGGCGCTGGACAAGCGGGTCCGCGTGAGCCCTGATTTCTGTGCATTTCATCAGGGGCCATAATACTGTATTTGCTTGTATTTCCGTCATTCCCTCGCCATTCCCAGGCTCTGCTGGGAGAGACCCCCACGGACACCAGCTCCATCGCTGCCCACCCGGCTGCCCGGGGAAGGCTGGAGACCGGCAGGTGTGAAAGGCAGTCGGGCTCCCCTGGTCTCTCCCCTCAGCAGGTGTTTCCCCGGGACGGGCCTCGCCCCAAGTGCAGCCCGCCTGGAGCTGAGTGCCAGGTAGGGAGCTGCCCGTGTCGGCAGCGAGCACAGAGACCCGTAAGCACAAACCGGCACTGCGGTCTGACAAGGGCTGTGGAACCAAGTGCCAGGCAGGGGAGCTGTGGGTCCAGCGGAGGCCGGCCTGTAGGGTCTCGGATGAGCCCCTGCCCTTGGTCGGCCCAGCCCGACTGTGAGCGGCCCGGCTGCGTCTCAGATCCGGGGCAGACCCTGTGATTCGGCGGGGGGACTTTGGTGTGTGGCCTGGCCCTGAACTAGACACGCTTTCTGCTTTCCCAGCCCGTGCTGCTAGCATACAGCTTCCTCCCTTCCGGAGCAAAAGTTAATTTCTCTGCACGCGGCAAGCGCAGGCTGCCTCTGGAGGCAGGGAGAAGCGACCGGCTGGGGAGAGGCCCGATGTCCTGCTCTTTCCCTGTTCCTGGCCTTGCTCTGCTCCCCTGGCCCCAGAGCCTCCTCCCTGTCTCTCTGTGCACACCCGCGGTCCGCGCCCCGGGACCCGCCTGCCTGCCCGTGGAGCAGGAAGGACCCCGTGGCACAAGCACTGGGCCTGAGAGATTCCACCGCAGGTTTCGAAAACCCTGCACCAGTTCAAGACAAAACCCAGCAGATGGACAGAACCAAACCCAGTGCTGCGTGAGCGGACCTGGAGCCCGTTTCCAGCTGCGGGTGGGACTGCCGGCCAGACACGGGGCTGGGGCTCCGCCGGGCCCTGCTGACCCTCCTCACCTTTCCGGGACGAGCGGGGGACCAGCACCGCCCTCTCTGTCATTTCTGTCATCGCTCCTTGGGGAAGGAGGAACGGGATGCCAACGACCGCAAGGAACAGAGAGGAAGCTGGTGGCGCCCGGCGCTCAGCCCGTCCCACACGCTCTAAGCTCCACCACCGCCCTACCACTCACCCCACAGACCATCCGAGTGTCCGAGGACCCCCCGGCGCACACGTGGGGATGGTCCTCTCTCCCGGGCCTTCGCTCCGGACGCCCCCACCCTCTGCCCCTCCGCTACCCGTCCCCCAGGTCTCCCCTGCCCCAGGCACGTCTGTGGGGTGAGTTGATTCATGTTGGCCCTCCTGGGGTCTGCGTGGACGAGGATGGGAACCCGCAGCCCAGAGTTAGCGGAATGACACGCGGGCTCTTCTGTGAGTCTGTCCCTATTCTCCGTCTTTTCTACAGTGATCACATTTGCTGGTAAATGAAGGGGGAAAAGCTGTGATGCCACGGGAACGGCGGAGCAGTGACCCTACGGTAACGCAGTAAGGGGGAAAAAGAAAGCAGAATATATGCTTTTACAGCAATGAGTGGAGCCATCATAAGTGTTTCAGAGTAGAAAGCCTTATTCGGTACTTCTTGCCGTTGATAGCACTTTTCATTCCACAGATCGTCCTCTGACCCTGGCCTTCTCCCCCAAGCCTGCAAAGGTGGGCTCATCCCCGCCTCGGGGTTTCCAACCAGAGGGGGTGAGCCCAGGAGAGAAGAGGGGAGGAGAGGAGGGGAGGGGAGGGGAGAGAAGGTGAGAAGGGGGGAGGGTTGGGGAAGGGGAGGGAAGGGGAACCCCCAGCCACAGGAGCAGGGTGGGGGCCCATCACCAGCCCCGCTGCTCCAGCCGCCCTCCCTAGAGCCCCAGACAGGCCCCAGGACCAGCATCAGTCACACCTGTGGCCGCAAGTCTTCTGATCTGCAGATGTGGGAATGGGCGGGGCTGATCGCTCACCATGCACGACGTTCGGAGCAACACCACAGTGAGACCCCACCTCACCGCGGTCGGTCACAACGGCTACAGCCAGCCGGTCGGAAACGACAGGTGCTGGCGGGGATGCGGAGGAAGCGGAGCCTCCTGCACTGCTGCTGGGAACGCAAGCTGGTGCGGCCGCTCTGGAAACCAGCGTGGAGGGTCCTCGGAAAGTTGAGAACAGAGCCGCCCTACGGCCCAGCATCGCACGACTGGGTATTTACCCCAAAGATGCCGATGGAGTGACCCGAAGGGGCCCCTGCCCCCCAGTGTTCACAGCAGCGACGTCCACGACGGCCAGACCGCGGGAAGAGCCCGGACGTCCGTCGGCAGGTGAACGGACGGAGAAGACGGGGGTCGTCTACACAGCGGAATGTGCCTCGGCCGTCAGAAAGGGAGACGTCCTGCCCTTTGCATCGGCGTGGATGGGACCGGAGGGGATTGCGCTGAGCGAAGTCAGTCAGCCAGAGAAAGACAATTATATGATCTCGCTCGTATGTGGGATTTAAGGAACAAAGCAGATGAACAGAGGGGAAGGGAGCCTCTCTGGTTAGAGAGGGAGACAAACCACGAGAGACTCTTAACTCCAGGAAACAAACTGAGGGTTGCTGGAGGGGAGGGGGTGGGGGAATGGGGAAACGCCGGGGGTGGGGGTGGGGGGGACGGGCACTCAGGAGGGCACGTGATGGGACGAGCCCTGGGTGTTGCATGCATCTGGGACTCCCTGACCTCTACCTCTGAGACTAACAATACCTTACATCTTAACTAGTGGAATTTAAATAAATTTTTTTAGAAAAGAATGAGCTGGACTGGGTGGAAGCAAGAGCAGCCTGTAGGGCAGGTGACCTGGGAGAGGGGAGATGCTGCCCTTCAGAGCCCGCCCTACAGCGGGGCTTCTGACTCACAGACAGAAGGAAGGATGGACCGGCGGACGGACAGATGGAGCATGAGGCACAGGAGGGGGTGCCACTGGGACCCAGACATGCTCCTGCCCACCACGCTGAACACGCATGAACACAGCATGCACACACAGGCACACGTGCAAACCCCTCCCCCCGGCACTGCACCAGCGCCCAACAGACACAGACACAGGTCGCGGGGGGGACCCCAGTCCACCTCTCTGTCCTCACATGGAACAAAATATTTCCAAAACTCTGTGCTAATCATTTCTCATCCATGTTGTTCTCTCATGTTTAAAAAGGTGGGTCACAATCCCCTATTTGATTTCTGTCCTTGCCATGGACCACCAGTGCCCTTTTTCACCCAACCTGGAGAGGACCCTGTAGGGACAGAGGAGGGCGCATCAGAACCCTTATCTCAAAGTCACTCAGCCAAAGGCAATGGTGCTGGGGCCTCTGCTCTCTGCAAACGGGGAGAACGCCAGGTATAGGGAAAAGGAAATTTACTTTGGGAAGCTGGATATGACGAGCTCTGGTTGAGTGCAGGGGACTTGGGGGGCTGTGAGGGTGGGACCCCAAGGGCACAACTGCCAGCCTGGGAGCCGGAGGCTTGCAGCCAGGTGGGATTCTGGAGCTCTGGCCTGAGGAAGTGCCCGGAGGAGCAGACGTAACTCCGGGAGGGGGCCGGGGAAGGCTCTGGTGAGGGGCAGCTGCACCCCAGAGGGGAATGGGGCGCTTGTGGCCAGTTCCTGGGGGCAGGAGTACGCCCGGAGGAGCTGCGTGGCCTTCTCACTGTCGGCCTCCCTCCCCACACCCCCCAAGACCGCTCAGGGCCCTCTGTAAAGTGGGGGCAGGCCCCACGGGGGCGGAGGGCGCACTGGGGCTCCGTGGGGAGTAGGGCCCATTCATCCCGAGCCACCGCAGGAGGCCGGCAGTGGGGCTACTGTCCTGGGCCCGCGCCCGTGGAGGCAGTGAGGCTGGGGGTCCGCCACGACGCGGCCACTGGGCCCACGACGCTGGGCAGGAGGAGCTCGGCGTCCTCCTTCGCATCCGCTGTCCTCCAGCAAGAAAGGTCTTTGTTCCAACCGCCCGCCTGCCGGACGCACTGAACACCCTCGGACCCTGCGGGGTTTGGAGGCCGGGACCCCACGTGCGGCCTCGGGCGGAGGCGGGAGGCAGCTCCCTCGGGGGCGGGGACGCGGGTGGGCTACGAGCGCAGGGGACAGAGGGCGGGAGCGGGGAGAAAGCGCCAGGACCCGGGGGAGCGGCGGGTCATCCGGCCCCGGGCTTGCGTCCCGTTCCGCGCCCCGTTTGCCCCCGCGTACTCCCCGCGGTCCACCACCGGGTCCAACCCGGCGCCCGAGGCCCTGCACCCCGCCGGGTCGCGGCTCCTCCCCTGCGGGCCCGGCCGCCCCCGGCCGCCCCCGGCCGGCCCCAGCCCCGCCCCGCCCCGCCGGGTCTCCGCTCCTCCTCCGCGCGTCCGGAGGCCCCCGGCCGCCCCTGGCTCCGCCCCGCTCCGTCTCCGCCTGGCCCCGGCCCGTTCCCTGCGCCCCGCCCCGCGCCCCGCCCCCGCGCCCCGCCCCGCCCCGCCGCGGCCCGTCCCAGCGCCCCCGGCCCACCTCCTCGCCCCGCCCCGCCTCTGCCCGACCCGGCGGCCGAGCGCGCAGCATCCGCGGCGCTGACGGTCGGGCCCGCCGAGCATGGCGCCGAGGTGCGGGGTGGGCAGGGGCAGCGGGTCGCTCGGGCGGGCGGTGCACACGCGCGGCACTCTAACCTGGGGTCTGTGGCCTGTCGCCCGCAGGTGGCCTTGGCTGCGGCCGCGGCCGCGGAGCCTCCTGGACGTGCTCGCCGCGCTGGTTCTGCTGCTCCGAGTGCGCGCGGCCTCCGCGGAGCCAGGTAAGACCCGGCGGGGACGCGAGCTTGGCTCGCCGCGCCCGCCCCCTGCCAGCCGCGCTGGGTGCGGGCGTCCGGCCCGTCCAGGCGGCGGCGGCCTTACGCCCGGCGCATCTTGGCTTCGGGCCCGGGAGGCTCTGCCCACGCGCGCAGGTGGCTGCGGGGGCCGAGCGGAGGGGGCCGGGGTCGCGCCGAGGCCCGGTGTCCCGAGTGTCCCGCGCCGGCCATTCATTCTGAGGCTGCGGGGGTTCGCGCCACCCCGGCGCACCGCGGGGTCGGAGACCGGGCTGGGCCGAGGGGTAGCGGGGACCGTCCACTTCCTGAGCCCTTCGCGTCGTGACCAAACTTGGGCGACTCGGCTGGGAAGCTGGCGCGCTGGGCGGACCGCGCTGCCGGCGGAGGGCGGACGAGGGGCCGGGGCTGCTGCGGCGGCGGCGGCCGTTCCACGCGCAGGGGCTCCGAAGACGCGGGTCGTCAGCCGCCGGCCCGCAGGGCCTGTGTCAGCGTCGCGGGGCTCGTCCCTCGCGGCGCCCGAATGGCCGCAGTGGGTCGCGCCTCCGGGCCTGGGAGTGACCGCGCGGGCCCTGGCAGGTCTCTGGAAGGACCGTGCAGCGCGGAGCGCCCTCGTTGCGTTTCCAACCTGTTGAGGCGAAACTCCCCGGGCTTCCCAGGGCCGGCCTTTGTGCGCCGCGGGGCCGCCAGGCCTGTGTCCCCGCGCCCGCCAGGGTGTCGGGTTGCGCGCGGTCCCCTTTGATGCGGCCGAGCGCCAGGCCGGCGGCCGGGAACAATGCCCCGAAGCCCGCTGTTCGGCCGGCACCCCGGGCTTTCCCCGCGTGGGCCGCGAACCATGCGCTGGGCCGCCGTCCCAGCCGCGCGGCGACTTCCTGTGCCCGCTCCTGGGACCCCAAACGCACGGTGGGCCAGCTTGTCTTCCCAACGGCCCCACCAAGGCCCGGGAGGAGGAGGAGGCCCTGGGGCATGCCAGTCACGGAAGGGAGCCCCCACCCCAGGGGAGTCTCACGTTTAGTCCCAGGCAGAGCGGCAGAGCTGTGCGGACATTTGTCCCCAACAGCCCTCTTCTCCAGGTTGGCGTGACTGTGGGAGAATGTGGAGGACTGTGGTCACCACAGCATCAACACTCCTGCTGGCCACAGCTGGCCAGGAAGGAGGGACAGGACTTGAGAGAGAGAAGTAATCGCTTGTTTCACTGTTTCTAGTAGGTGTATCCCCGGGCCGAGACAGCCCCATAGACTTTTCTGAAAAGGAACTCCCTCTTCACTACACCCGCGGGAAGCACCTGTTTGTTTCCTCCTCCATGTGAGTCAAGTCCAGGGGCGCTTGGGGAACACGTTTGTCCCTACACCTTGTCATGTTCCCTGGGCTCTTACCCACCTCCCAGGCCGCTTGGGGCTGTGAGTCCTGGCTTGAGGGGCTGTCCCCGCAGCTGCGGGGGGGGGCGGCGAGGCCCACAGGGACCAGGCCAGGGCTGCACGTGTTGGAGTTTGTAAGCCTGACGCCTCCTCCCTCCTCTGAAGCTGGAGCGCCCAGCCCCCCCCTTTTATGAAACTTTGTAATCAAAGCGGAGGAAATCAGGGTTGATGGCTTTTAGCCACAGAGTGGAAACAATACAATGTTATGTCCGTAAGCTTTGGTGAGATGTAATCTTGAGATCTGAGGGTAGGGTGTTGGACTTAAGATGGA
Organism: Eira barbara; assembly: GCA_020311275.1. NCBI lineage: Eukaryota > Metazoa > Chordata > Mammalia > Carnivora > Mustelidae > Eira > Eira barbara. Next base: position 1,183,424 of record JAHRIG010000369.1, on the reverse strand, counting down.
CTTCTGGGGGGGGGCGGGTAGTGCTGGTGGGAAAAACCGTGTGTGCTCAGTGTCCCGAGCACTCCTGGGGCTGTGCTGGGGTGGCCAGGGTCCAGGGTCCTCTGGGAAGGAAGCCGCCCCCGGTGGAATGCAGGTCTCTTTGCATCCTGGACCCCGCTGAGCCCATTAATGCAGGAAGCGGGCTCACCCGGGAGCATGGGCTCACCCCTGCTGGGACTAAGTCCTCTTGAAATGGGATAACACTCGCCCCCTCTAGGTGTTACCTGAGAAGACTTAGTGTGTGTGAAATCCTAACTTAGCAGAGGCTCAATTTTTTCTAGAAACCCTTAGACATCATCCTTGGGAATTAAAGGTTTGAGGCCCAGTTTGCTGATTTGCACATTTTGGGGGACTAAAAAGGATGCATTTTCCCATGTCTCTGTCTGTGTTGCACCTAACCCCTCCCCCGCAAAAAAGAAGAACATCTTTTGCTGTTTCGTCTAAGGATTGTTCATGTGGGTCTGATGGTCACAAACGAGCTGGTGCCTTCACCCTCGCCGTCCCCCGTAACTAGGTGCATGGGGAGTTCACGGGCTGAGGCTGTCTGTGACCTCAGAGGCTCAGTGCTGCCAGCAGACCCGCTGTCTTGGTGGACGTGTGTGGGTTCCCAGGGTCTGATGTGGCTGCGCACGCCCGCAGCGTTTGTGAGCAGTGGGTTAGAGTCGGGGTTGGGGTACAAGGATAGTCTGGCTGGCATTTGCAGGGAGCCCCGGACCCTGGTGCCCATCCAAGCCATCTTGTATCTGGCCTTGGTACCTGGCTCCGTCAGACCCCTGCCCTCGGGCCGGGGCTCCCACCCCTTCTCACTGCTAGGACTCCTGCAGGAAGCTCGGGGTCCCTGGGTGGGCCTCCGGGGGGCCTGGTTTGAACAGGCAAAGCGCAGATCCTGGGGCCCCCATGTCTGTGGGGGTCTGTCATCCTGGGGGCACGGGTCCCTGGTTGCATCGGACCAAAGCAGGTGGCAAACACTCGTCCGAGGCGGCCTGGTTCTAGGGCCTGGTTCTTGGTGAAGCTGTGGCCCGGCTTCAGGGCTGCCGTCAGGGTTCGGGTACATGACTTCGTAAGATAGTTTTGAATTTCAGCAAAACTCGTTTTTCAGGGTACTCCTGTTTTCCTTCAGAAGCTGGAGGAGAGGGGAAAGTGCTATGAGGCAAAACCTAGAAGGAGCGACACTGACCCCATCCAGAGGGCCCTGCCCCCACCCTGGCTGCATCTCCCCGACATGCGCGTGCACATGCTTACACGCCTGTGCGCGCGCACACACAAACGCACGCACATGCACGCGCTCGGCACACGCACGGGTGCGCGCGCACACACAGGCCAGCACTCGCATGCATGCGTGCGCACACATCCGCGCGCTCCAGCAGGCCTTAGTTCGCTTCATCCAAATTGTTGCAAAGGCTCGGCTCTCTGGGTCCTTAGGAGGGGGGGCGGGGCTCTGGGCGGGGCGGGTAGGGCCCACCCCCCGCCCCTGTGTGGCCCGTGAGGCCACCCCAGAACAGGCCCGGGACCCCAGGGGGCGTCCAGGCTGGGAGGGAAGCTGCAGAGGGAGGCGGCTCCTCCATGCCCCACTGCTCAGCCTCCGTCCGGGGCTGGGGAGGCGTACCTGCTTCTCTTCTGCGAGCGGCCGTCCACCCGCCGCCCAAAAGGGGATCCGTTAGATGCCGCATGCTCCCGATCACGCGGGTCAGGGCACATGGCCATGGACATGCATTGGAGACCCTTGTCCCCTCCCCGCCAGGCACCTTCCAGGGGAGGCCGAGGCTCCCTAAAACCTCCTCACCGAGGATGTGCCGAACAGGGCAAAGCCCATCTTCTGATACGACGTCCAGTCAGCCTCGTCCTGTCTCATGGCCCAAGGCCTGCTGGGAAGGGCCAGGCCGCCGAGGGGTGGTCTCCGGGGGGTGGGTGGGCGGGTGCTGACCTCCTCCTGGCCAGCTCAGGGGTCAGAGGAGGGTGTGTGGGGGGGCGAGCAGGTCTCACTGATGAGCAGCCGGCGGCCCCAGCTCCGGCTGCGGGGGCTCCGGCTGCGGGGCTGGCTGTTGCTCACGCACGTGTCCTTCTGCTGACCTGGCCCAGGTGTGGTCCCCCCGTGCCGGTGGGCGCCTGTCACAGGTGTTGCACTCCTGTCCCTCTCCTAAGGCTCTGGGAGGCTGTTCCCTGGGGGGTGATCTGGCTGTGCCTGGGCGGGGGGTGGTGGCGCCTCTCTCCAGAGAACACAGCCGGCCGGCCGAGCCCCTGCCATCCGCACTTCAGCCTCAGCGGGACAAGTGGACGTCCCGCGACCCGACATGTGTAACTCCCAGACCCCTGACACTGTTCTGGAGGAGGAGGGATCCAGTACTGGGAGAATTAAAACGTGTATTTGCTGTGCTTGTAAGATTATCACATTTGGTACAGTTTGACAGTAAGAGCACAGAACAATGAGAACAGTGTGCTCTGGGCCCCCCGGCTCTGTGGCCTGGCTTCTCGGATGTATGTCCTCCCCTCCCTGGGGGTTCAGGGTCTTGAATCAGCCCCCCGCCAGGTGTCCGGGTGCCCTCCCCCTCATTCCGCATGCACCGACCCTGCTCCGAGCCTGATCTTGCCGCCGTGGCCCCTTCCCTCCCTGCTGGCAGGCGGCGCCGTCTTTCCAGGGCGCTGTGAGCAGTAGGTGTCGTAGGTGTTGCAAACGTCTCTCGGTCACACGCCACATGTGATACCCGTCGTGGTCCTGCCCCGTGTCTGCCGGGCCTGCGGCTTCGTGGCTGGCTGGACGACCGGCTAGTCATGTTTTGGGTTGGTGGTCGGGGCCACGGCAGGCTGGCTGTCAGAAGGCGCTTCCGATCACGGTGCGCTGAGCCAGATGGAACTCCGAGGCTGCCGGGCCGGGGTGGCCCGCCCGCTGTGCCTGCAGGAGCACCCCTGCCTCCCCGGCTCCTGGGGCGCAGACAAGCCCGAGCACGGCCTTTCCGGCTGTCTGCAGCTCGAGCCCGAGAGGGCCTGTTCGCAGGCACGGCCCTCTTTGGGGTTTTACGCCAGCAGATGGGGTCCCCCCAGGCTGATCCCCGGATTGAAGCCAGGCAGTGGCTCCCAGTGCTGAGCTGCATGGGGGCGGGGCCCTGGGCCACCCTGGTTTCTGGAGCGCCACAAGGCCTCAGGTGGGCGCGGGCCCCGCTGGCCTTCGCAGGGCGTTTCCTGGGAGAGGACGTCAGGCCAGAGCCCAAGGCTCAGGAGGGCTGGCCCGGAGATGGGAGGAAGCGTGTGCCGCGGGAGCTTGGCCTCCGGGGCGGGCGGGCTGGAGCTGCCGCCACCACGTGCTGTTTGTCTGTACTTACCCAGGCGGTCGTGGGCTTCTAGTCTGAAGAACCTGGTCTTACATTTCACTGCTCCTCGAGGAGACTCAGCGCGAGTCACAATCTGGCGTCCTCTGTTCTGCACCCGGGTTTGGGGCCCTCTAGCTGGTGCCGGCCTTCGACTGCTGCGCGTTCTCCGTCCGCAGGAGCCCGCTCCCCCGGCTGCTCTCGGGGCATGCGGGCGGCGCCGTTCTTTTCCGGGGGGACGTGGGCTGGCGAGAAGGCCGTGCAGGGAGGGCACGGTCTGCAGCGGGTTCACCGGCTCTGGGCGCCTGCCTGTGCAGCGCGGATGTCCCGGCAACGTGACGGGCGGGTAGAGCCGCCGCTTCGTCCGCTCAGAGCTGGAGGCTGGGGCCCGAGTCCAGACGTCCTACCCCTCCAGGATGAGCGGAGATCTTTCCTCCCTGTTTCCGGTTAGACAGCCGGGAGCCTCGTCTTGGAAGGAATCACGGATTCAGTGCCTGATGGAGAGTGTGTCCCCACCCTGTGCTGTCGGGAGGCCGGCAGGGTTGGGGGGACATGCGGGGAGGGGGTAGTGCCCTCACCCTCCCTGGGTGGGCTGGGTGGCAGAGACCTAACCCACCCGGTGGGCTTGGGGGAGGAAAGAGGCCGAGGTGGGCCCCTTGTCCTGCGCCTGGCGCCAGTGTCTGGGCCGTTTTCCGGCTGGGGACTGGGGGTGCTGAGAGCAGGCCGTGGGCTGGTGTTGGTCCGGACCTCAGAAAGCGTACTTTCGCCCCTGGCTGGTGCAGGGCTGGGAGGCCAAGGGTGCTGAGTCCCCACTGGTCACTCTGCTGGGTCCCTCTGGGGGCCTGGGGTCAGGGGATGATGGGCGGCCTCAGGGCCTGTGCACGGCCCAGCCCAAGCCACCCGGGCCTTGCGCCATCACTTTCCAAGTCTGGCTAATGTGACAAATGGGGGGAAAAGTCTTTTCGATGTTCTTTCTACTTAGTGAGTTTTCGGTGGCGGGCGACGCCAGAGCCCGGTCGGGCCGATCGCTTCCCCTGCTTCCAGGGTCCACGCCGGGCCGTGTGCCGTGCGCCTCCCGTGTGGGCAGCCGTCCCTCGGGCACTGTCGTTTCTCCCGGCGGAGCTGTTCCCCCTCACATCGGTGGCCGGTTCCCTGAGTTGGACCCGAGCGCCGGGCCGGCGCGGCAGAACAGGAGCGTCGTGAGGCTTGCGCGGCTGAGCAGCGCACGGGGAGGCCTCGGGCTTCCTGGCGGCTGCCGACCTTCACTCTGCCGTCGTGCTGTGGGAAGCGGACAATCCTTGGACAGAAGCGTTGCGGCCACCCGGGGGAGGACTGCGGCCGCTGACCGGAGGCCGGGCTGTCCACTCTGCCCTGGTGGATGGCTGAGAGCCCAGGCCCCAAGTGTGATTCCAGAGCTGCCACCGAGTGCTGTGTGACGCCGGCCGGGGGCCTCACCGTGCCTGAGCCCGTGCGTGTGAGTGGTGGGATGGGGCGGACAGTGAGGCTCTGGGGTTTAACGGGACGTCCCTTCAGGGAGTGCACAGCACACGTCGGCTTTCTGGGATGGGTCCTGATCACGCCTCGCTGAGCTCTGGGGACCGTCATGGGCTGGGCGGGCTCTGGGGGGAGGGGCGGGGGGACACCAGGAGCAGGAAATGGGTCCCCATGACTGGGACCTGGTTTCACATTTCTTACTTGGCGGTGGGCTGTGCCTGCTGAAGTGATGGTTTCTATCAGACGAAGCCGCTCCCTCACCGCCCGCACCCCTGAGTCCTGGGGGGCGGTTCTCGCCCCCTCCCACCCGGCCACGCCCACCCACATGTCCCTTTGGAGGGATCAGGGCCATGGACCTGCCTCCGCTTGCTGGATCTTGTTACTAGGCTGCCGTGTTTTAAAAAAATGCTCCCGCTCAGACAGTCTCTTGTTCTCTGCGAGCCGGCGAGCCAGCCAGGAGCTTCCTGGACGCAGGCCCGTCCGTGCTTGTAAACCTGGACTGCGCCTGGTGTCAGGCCGTCTGGGAGGCCTCAGGGAGAACGTGGGGCCCCTTCCTGTCATCTGTCATCTCAGCCTGTGTTCACCTTCCGGGCCCTCTGCCCCTGCCCTGGGTCCTGAGGAAGGGGAAGTCCCCTCCAGCCCCAGGGCCCCCTGACGCTGCCCTGCAGGCCAGCCACACACCTCCCCTCACCTGCAGTCTCCTGGGAAGCCCTCTAGTACAGGACCGCAGGCCGGCAGGTGCCCCCGGAGCCCGCTGTCCGTGGAGCTGGGAGGGGCTTTTTCTGACCAATGATTTCAGCTGAGCGGTTTCCCCCCACCCTGAGCAAGTCTGCCCCTGGGGCTGAACCACTTGCGGCCTCTCGCCCATGGGAGGAGGGGGCCCTTCTGTCGTCAGACGCCCTCCAGGGCCCCCAGCCCCCCTGCCCCGCGGGCAGGTCCTGGCCGTTGCCGGACTCCCTTCTCCGGTCTCGAGGCTGACCCCGTCACTCTGTGGGGTTACCGTGTGCCCGCTGCTTGTCTTGGGCAGGGAGGGGCACCCAGCTCGGGGCGTTTTCTGGCTGGGGGTCACCGTGTGCCCGCTGCTTGTCTTGGGCAGGGAGGGGCACCCAGCTCGGGGCGTTTTCTGGCTACAGTCGGCCTGCACCCTCAGGGCCGGCTCAGAATCTACCATACTCCTCGTTCATAACCTTTTCTTGGGAGACTAAGGGAGGAAGGCGCTGGGAGTTTGGACCTAGAAAGGAAAACACGCCCATCCCGACACCACCTTTCTTGTCATTAGGGGGAAATCTGACATTTTAAACAGACCGGGCCACCCTCCCTGCACCCTGGCCACAGGCCTGGCCCCTGTGGACGGCCCTTCAATCTGGGCACAGAAGCCCGTGTCGCCGTCCCGAAACCAGCTGCGGCCGCCTGTGAGAGGGCCGATGGCACGCCAGCATTCCGGCTACCTGACGTCCCCACACTTAGGATCCTGGACACAAATCCCTTATAACCTCTGTGGTCAGCTGAGGGACAGCGCCAGAGACATCCCCGTCCCCATCCACAGGCCGTGTGGATGCTGCCTGACATGGTGGGAAGGGCCTTGAGCCAGGGGGCTGCGTCTGGGGTCCGCGTGTGATCCTAGCATCCTAACAAGGGTGGGGGAGGCGGGAGGGCAGGGTCAGGGAGACGCCGTCAGGAGGGAGTGAGGCCGCTGGCCCTGCGGGTGGTGGGGGGCGTGGTGTACAGGTGCGTCAGGAGGCTGGAAACGGCAGGGAGCCGGTTCTCCGCTGGAGCCTCCGGACGGGACCCGTCTCGCTGACATGGGGGTTTGGGACTCCTGACCCTACAACTGTAGGAAAATAAACGTGGGCTATTCTAAGTCATAGCCTTGTGGTCATTGGTCACAACTGCCAGAGGACACCACCCAGCCCATGGTTCCGCCGCCTTGGGAAGGGGTAGGACCATGGGGCCTGCTCTTCTCAGCCACGGAGTGCTAGTCGGGGTGAGAGCCGGTCCCCCTCCTGTGCAGGGCCCCTGGAAAGTGCTTCCTGCCCCTCAGGCCCCTGGCGGCCAGCTCCCCTATCCTGACACCGACACCCCTGGGCGTGAGCTCCCCACAGAGACGCCCGCGATGGGTCTGTGCTAGCGGCTTTCAGAGCTCAGGGGATGTTCCCGTCCCAGCAGAACTACCCCCAGGTGCCCTGGACAGCAGCCAGGGGCTCGGACACACCCAGAAACAGCTGAGCAGGGGTCTTCGGGGATGCAGGAGGCATGGAGGGGTGGGAAGTTTGACAGGGGGGCCCTGTCTCGCTCCACAGGCTGACGCAACGTGTGCTGAGCGGTCTGTGTCCGCAGCCGTCTGGACGCTGTTGTGGCAATGCCAGGACCTGGTGGGGGCTGCGAGTGGAGACCGGTTTGCTCACAGCTGGGGCCACGGCGGCCACAACCACGCACGATGCTTTAGTTTGCTTCCATATGCTGGGCGACCTCAGCCCGTGCTTCGGCGCAGTGGCCTTTTCTGGGACCTCACACATGGAGCAGCTGTGGGGGACGTCCAGGTAGGGTGAGGGGCTCCCCCCGGCCTGGCTCTGTGTCCCGCGGGCAGTGCCGTGGGCTGCCCCCTGCCGCGGAGGGGCTGGCAGCTGGGCCGCGGACTTGGGGGTGCAGAGTTCCCATCCCCCGGCTCTCATAGGCCTGGGCCTCTGTGCAGACCTCCCCGGATTGAGGTGTCGGGGAAGGCGTTGCCTCATACGGTGGGAAGCCGGAGCCCCCAGGCCAGGCTGATCCTCCTCTGTGGTCTGGTCCCAGCCTAGGCCCTGTGCCCCATGGTCCAAGTCCTAGTGAAATTGGTTTTTGAGCCCTAACTCGTTAGCAAACAATTACCACAGACTCGACTGGAAGTCGGCTGCGTTGGTCTCCTCCTCGGACTCCCATCCCAGTCGACAGCGCGGGTCTCTGCTCACACGTCGGCTGAGGTAGATCTACTCAGTTTGTGAGTTTCGAGTGTCTGGAGGCGTCTCATCTGACCTTTGCCCTTGTCTTGGTGGCGCACGTTCTGGCTCCTTGAGGCGCCTTCCGCAGGGGCCCCGCGGGCGGTTGGGGCCGTGTGTGCGGGGTCACTTAGTGGCGGCGCTGAGACTCCGCTGACCGCACCCGCCCCGCTGACTGGGATCTCTTTTCTCCGTGAGTCCCACCTTCCAGAAGACCCGGCAGGGCCCTGAGACGAGGTGGGGTCCTCGGGAGACCCCACCCACCCACCACGGCTGCTCGAGGCTCCCTTTCCATAAACTAGATCATCCGACATCCTTGACCCTCCTGCCTCCGCAGCCCGTCGCCGCCCGAGCTGTGTCTGTGCTGTGCCGTGAACTCCCCTCCGTGAGCCGGGGCCTTGGGTCCCAGGGTCTCCCCCGCGGCTCCCTGCTGTGTGTGCCTGCCTGTCCTCACATCCCCTTGGGGACGGCAAGGTCCCGGGACCCTCCAGAGGCATCCAAGTGTCTGCGGGATGCTCCCGTTGTCCCCATGGCAGGTCTGCCACCGAGCACCTGCGGGCTTCACTGACCGGATCTTCCTGGAGCTGCGGCGTGTCATCTCCATCCCGCTGGGCAGGTCAGGCTGTGCCCCTCATGGGCTGCGTCGCTCCCGGGGACCAGGACAGGAGAATTCTCTGCAGGAGAACAGATGGTGGCTGAGCCACGACCTCGTTCGCGGACCGCACGTGTCCCAACAGTGCGACAGCCCCGTGTCCGTCCGCAGCCGTACAGCTCCCCCCGGCCCGGGAACAGGCCACGGAGGGCCCTCGTGCTGCAGGACCGTCCCCACAAGGCGCCGGGACGGCTCCCTCCTCGCTCCCTGCCCAGCTGAGGACGCTGGGCGATCTGGGGTGTGAGCACCTCTGGGAAGGAGGGGAGAGTCGGTGCTGCCACACACTGAGCCGGCACACTCGCGTTTCTTCCCCTGCGAGTATCCCAGCAACAGGGTTAGGGCTGGCGGCCATGGCATTCCCCAGGGCCCACTCCTGCGCCCTCTGGAACCTTCTGGGCCCAGCGCTGGGGAACGGCATGGGGGCCGTGTGGAGAAGGCCAGCTACCCTCACTCTGGCCACCAGGAGACAGCGGTGCAGGACTTGGGGGGAGAAGGGGCCACGGCTCCCGGGAACCAGGGAGCCACAGTTTCAGCTGGAAGCTGGGTGTGGGCGTGTGCAGGGCTGGCTCCCGCGGTCTGATTCCTGCCCTGCCCCGTGCACGGTCCGGCCTTTCTCCTGGATGCTGGCTTATCCCTGCTTCTCCCACATGGCCCCCACTCTGCGAGACGGGCCCCCAGGGGGATCCGTGCTGGTTCCTGCTCTGTCCCGGTCAGCTGGTACCTGCGTATGGGGCGCTTAGCCCCCTCCCAGTCCTCCCCTAGAGACAGATGGACAGGGCACAAGCAGGGGGAGCAGCAGAGGGGAAGCAGACTCCCCGCTGAGCAGGGAGCCTGACGCGGGCCTCCATCCCCAAGATCATGACCTGAGCCGAAGGCAGAGTCCTCACCGGCCGACCCCCAGGCACCCTCCCCAGAATTGTAAACCCTGTACTGCCCGTGGGGGGGCGGCGCACGGTGGGCAAGGTCTGTGCGTCCGCCCCAGGACAAGGTGCCGCTGGCCCGGGAGGCATGAGTACGGGTCCGCTGAGCAGCAGGACGGCGGCCTGGCCGGGGTTTGTCCCAACAGCACAGGGTGCATGAGGGGCGCAAAGCGGCAGTGACAAGCCGTCCCTGCACCTGACGGTGGTCGGCTCAGGGCCTCTTCTGGCTGGTGCGCCCCCACATCCCCTGCGTGTCAGTCCAGCCCAGAGGCGTGATGGGGGGATGTTTCCTGGCGCACCCCCTCCTTCCTGGCAGCAAGGCTGTTGGGTGTGGCGCTAGGGAGATTCGCGCCAGACGTCCGTCTGTTGGATGAGGAAACGCTCCCGATGAGCCCAAAAGGGTCACCGGGCCAAACCCCGAAGCCGCGTCCAGGTGAGCGGGGTCCCCACCATCTTACTGTCCGCGGCAGGCGTTCTCTTGCTCCCTCCCCCCGGCAGCGGGGGAAGCTGCCAGGCCTCGCTGCCCACCCCCACCTGGGCCGGGAGCAGGACGCGCAGACGGATGCAGATCACCGTCTCCCAGGGGCGCAGGGGGGCGGCGGCTGGTGCAACTTCTGCACGGTTCACTGGTACGTGCGCCGCGGAGTCTGTGCCGAGCGCGCCAGTCATGGGGGGCCTCACTCCCTCCCACCCGATACGCTCACACCCGTGCCCCCCGCGCTCACACATGCCCCCTCGCAGTCACAGGTGTGCCCCCCCACGCTCACACAGGGTTGTGTCTCAGGGCACGGGGATCGGCCACAGGGAGAGGCCCAGTGCGTGGCTCCAGTGGCCCCAGTGGCCCCACCGTCCCTGCTGCTGTCCCCTGAGCCCCGGGGCAGACCCCATTTGGAAATTGGTCCCTGAATGTGGGGGGTCGAGGATGGCTGCTTTCGCCTGGGGGTCACCAAGCCCCTGAGTCCCCTTGCTGGGTGTGGGTAGGGCTCTGGTCACCCCCGCTCTCCCAGCAACGTGCTCAGATTACACAAAGAGAGAAGGATGTGGGAGCCTCCCCTGGTGAGTGTTTCCCAGGCGGGACAGGACCCCGGGGGTCCCCTGTCTCCGCTGGAGCAGGCAGTATGGTCTTCTGACTTCCTTCAGGACGGGAGACCTCTGCGTCCCCGTCTCTGTAGGGTAGGCCCAGGTCGGCATCGGCTGCTGCGCAGCACGGACCCCTCCCCCGCCCTGTGGCCCTGGAGTCACCCCGGTTAGTGCTGAGTTAGTTTTCGCGGGCACGGTCAAACATTAACACGTCAGGCCCGACAGGCACCCCCCTTTGGAAGAACAGCTTCGTCTTGGTCCAGATGTGTTGTGGACACGCAGGGGAAGGCGCTGTCCCACCGGCTGCGGGGTCTGGAGGTGGAGCCGCAGCCTCGGGGCCCCCTCGGGACCAGGCTCCGCGGCGTCCCCGCGGGCCGTGGCTGGACGTGCCGGCTCTCTCAGACTCCGAGTTGGAATCTAAGCTGGAATGACGTGAGCAGGGCTGGAGAGGCCGAGGGGAGCCCTCCCTCCAGCGTCTGCGTGCCGGGGAGCCCAGCCGGCAAAGGGTCCGAGGCCATGGACAGCAGGTACCCGTGGGGAGGGACCGCCCCCGAGGGCCCGGCAGGCCGCCTCCCGACCCCGGCGCCTGGTCTGATGAGCGGACAAGCACAACAGGCCGCTCGCGGCCCTCCGCAGGGTGTCCGAAGAGCAAGTCGGAGCAAATCCACACTCGCCGGGGCCTTCCGTGGGGAAGGGTCCAGGCCACAGCGGGCTGCACTGCCCCGAAGGCTGGGGCTCAGACCCGGGGGGCAGATAGAAGGCTCCTCTCGCTGAGAGGCAGTGAAGCGGGTGGGGCGGGGGCGGGCTGCCGGTGACCACACCTGTGCTCAGCCCCACCTGTGCTGGCTGCGGGACCCCGGGCAGGTGTGCAGGAGATGCCCCGGGGGGGACGGTGCCCCAGAGGGGACGGCCCAGGGTCCTCTGTAGAGCAGCACCTCCCGTGAGGGGTGTGGCCCCTGCATCTCCTGCGGTCCTAGGGTGTGATGGTGGCAGAGGCGGGTCCCGTCTCCAAGGCTGGCCTCGAAACGGGCCCGCGGTGTGGACCAGGCCCCTGGATACAGAGCATGGGCGGCGGGGGCCAGAGTCTCGTGGTTTCTGGCCTGCAGTTTGGGAGAAGGGGAGCCACCCCACCAGCTCCGGGAGGGCTGCTCCCCGTGGGGAAGGGTCCCCGGGGCTCGTGCTCATGGACACCGCGTGCCTCCCACGGAGCCCTGCCCGGCTGTGCATCCCCCTTCCCGCCTCGTGACCGCCACTGCACCAGGCTCCCCAGAGGGTCTCGGGGGGCCTCCCGGAGGGGGAAGGAAATGGGCCCCTGAGGGCTCAACATGGGGGTGACCAGAGGGTTTTACAGGCAGATGGAGGGGGCTGCGGGGCCTTCCCGGGCCCTGGAGGACGTGCCCAGGCCTCGACGTGAACTGGGTTCAGCTTGATTTGGGGCCTGATGACACTGAGCCTTGCAGCAGGAGTGGGAGGGGAGGAGGCGGATGAGTCCAGACCCGTCGGTCAGCCTAGACTTGTGTGTGTGTCCTCGCGGGGTGGCAGACCCCGCTGTCCTGGGTAATGGGAACCCGGGAAGGACCATGAGGGTGTGGGTGCCTTGCCCAGGTGGAACCCGGGGCAGGGGCACAGCGGAGCTCCTGGTGCGGCCAGCGACCGCCGACGGGCTGGGACCCCCGGCTGGCTCCGCTCCCCCACGAGTGCCGGAACGCCGGCCGGGTAGCTGGCCCCTGGGCTGTTTTCCCTGTGAGGGGCGTCTGTGACTCTGGGGCCTGGAAGGACCATGTCACCTCCTCTACCCCGAGCCCGGCCGCCCCATCCGTGGATGGTGTGTGAGGACCGGGGGGCAGAGGAGCTGCAGGGCCCGGGTGCCTCGTCCGCTGAAGCCCACGGCTGAGGGCCAGGCCTCTAGGGTCCCGCATGGGCCGGGCACAGGGACCACGCCAAAAGGGCAGCGGCTCCTGTTCCCACCAGCCGGCGCCCCGGGAGCAGCAGGGTGGCCACTGCGGCCTGCTTCCCCCCCAGGCGCTTCCCCACGGCCTCCAAGCACACTGCAGCTCTGCCGGCTGGAGGACAGTGTCTGGAGCGGCAGGGGTCGAGCAAGGCCCCGGCTCCTGGTCTCTGCGGCTCCGGCACGTCTCTCATCTTGTCTGCTGCACTTTGCCTGCTGGCCGTGGCCAAGGTGCCCGCTGGTGAGAACTCCGTCACCCTGGACGGAAGGGGCCTTCTTCCCCGGTGCAGAGCCCTCCCCGGCCACCCCCCCCGGCCACCCCCCGGCCATGCGCAGGGCCCTCCTCCTTGCAGGGCTTGTGGCTGGGGAGCAGGAGGACCGGACGGTGGGGCCCGCTGGGACCAGGGACGCAGGGGGCAGGGAGCTGCCATCGCAGAGCTGAGAGGGTGCTGTTCTCAGCATACAGGGCACTGGGCGCTGCTGCCCACGGGGCTGGCAGGACAGGGCATTCCTGGATTAGGCAGCTCTTTCCAGAAACCACGCGTGTGCCTGGCGGGCAGGCGAGGGGGGCGTGTGCGTGTGCATGCGTGTGCGCTCGTGCGTATGTGTGTGCGCGAGTGCTTGGAATGAAGGTTTCTCTGGAGCATGTGCAAGCAGCCAGGGGCACCGACACACCCAGACCCCGTGGGGGCTGCTGTGAACCCCCGAGCGCGTACATCGAAGCACGACGCCCCCTCCCAGTGGCCCCTCTTCCTCCCACAGGTGCACAACCTTCCCAGAGACTCCCTGAACCCTCCCTGCTCGTGACCCCCACTCACTTCCAGACGTGGACCCCAGAAGGCAGGTCCTGACCCAAGAGGCTTTTCTGATGGCTGGTCTGATGGCCTCCCGCAGCCCTAGACCCCTGACCCCACCCGGGCGCCGGCGGGGACCTGCTCACGCGGAGCCCGTGGGCCGCACACCGCCTCTCGAAGGCAGGCCCTCTCTTGCCCCTCACCCGTCCCGGCCGTGACCTCACCCGCTGCCTGCGTGTCGGGACAGCCCGTCCACGCTTGGCGGGAGGCTCCAGGAAGCCTGCTAGGGTGTGGGGCCGACGCGGAGTGAGCTGCCCTGAGTTGGCAGCGTTTGGATTTGCCCTCTTGACATGGGGCTGCCGCCTCGGGCCCCGAGCGTCCTGCGCCGCTCGCTGCCCGGAGTCCCGCCAGGTTCCGGGTCCGATTCCCGCCACCCGGCGGACAGTTCACTCTGGCCTGGGGAGCGCTGGGCCTGCAGCTGGATGCGGAAGGGTGAGGCCGCAGGAATCCAAGGCCTCGGGGATGTGGGCTCGCACCTGGGCCAGGAGCTCCGGTCTGAGTCATGAGACAGGGTGACTCAGGGCCCTGGGGCCTCTGTGGCCCAGGCTGCTTCCCAGCATCGTTTTGGGAGCCCAGGACACGGTTCACGCCACCTCCCCCATGCAGCCCTCCTGGCTGTCCCCCGCCTGACCCTCCATGAGCACCACCGAGGGTACATCTCGCCCCGTGGCGTACGGTGTGGGCAGTGGCCCGTGAAGCTTGGGGAGAGGGTAGGGGTGAGGCCACGTGCTCACATGGTCTGCGTGATGGGGCGGCCTCCCGGGGAAGGGCCTGTGAGGAAGGCGGGCTGGCCTCGGCCCCCGGCACAGGTGGGGATGGGGTCGGAGGTCAGGAGACCCCAGGACACGAGGTGGGCCGTTGCCACGCGTGTCATGAGGTCTAACTTCCGTGGGTCAGAAACCATCGGGTTCTTATCGTTTTGGGAGGTAAAATTCACGTAGCATGAGGTTGACCATTTTAAAGTCGACAATTCGGGACGTTTAGTCACGACGTCACACAGCTCTCATATGTCTGGTTCCGGAACGTTCTCAGGAGGGAACCCCCACACCCCCAGTCGCTCCCCGCCCCGAACCGGTGGCCGCCGCTGCTCCCCGCCTGTGGGTCTGCCCGCTCCAGGCAGGCTGCAAGGCTGTGCACCCGTGTCCCACGTCCTGTGGCGTCTGGCGTCTCCCACCGAGCGGGATGTGCTCCAGGTCCTTCCAGGCCCGTCCACATGGGAGCGCGCGCTGGCCCTCCACCCCTTTCTGTCGACGGAGGGTGCGCGTGTGGACACTGGAACGTGTGGGCACTTTTCACGCTGCTGCAGCGTCTCCAGACTGAGGGCTGTCGTTCCTGCCCGTGGCCCTGGGGCGCGTCTGCGAGTCCTGCGTGTCCCGTGGAGAAGCGTGTCGGCAGCGTCCCGGCCGGGAGCTCCTCCTGGGACCCGGGCGAATGGAGGGGTGAGGGTGCAGGGCTGTGCTTCTCTGGCTCGCCATCGCGGAGCTGGGCAGAGAGGGCAGGGGTGGGGTGGCGGGAAGGAGGGGGCGGCCGGGGAGGAAGGGACGCAGACGCACACTGTTTGCTGGGCTGGGCGATCGCGGGGCGCGCTCCTTCATCTGTGGACCGGCAGGCTGCCCTGCTGACGGCTGTGTCCCAGGAAGGCCGATTCCTGGGTCCCCTTTCCCCCTCTTTCCGCTCCCTGTGGTCCTGTGGAGGGGGCTGGAGGCATCGTCTTCCAGTTTCCATTTCTGACCGACGCAGGGGCCACGGGCACCGGGACCCAGGGATGTGGTGGGACAGAGCAAGGAGACGCAGTGCTTCCCGTTACCGGCCGTGGCCGTCGGTCCATACCGGTGGTTTCTCCGTGTGGCCAGAGAGACTGTGGGGCGTGTCTTCCCACTGCTCCGTTCCCCGGCAGCAGGGTCCTTTGGGACCCATGTGACCCTCGTTCGCTGGTGTCCCTCCGTACCCCCGGGCCGTCTGCTCCCAGGCCCCCTGTTCCTCTGGAGGGGCTGCTGGCCGCCTTGCTGAAGCGAGGTGTGGACCGGGGGCCTTGGTTGTGACCCCGCGTGCACCAGGGCTCTGGGCTAAGGTTTGGAGCAGGTGGGGGGTCCTCCCAGCTCCTGTCGGTTTCCCCTCCTGTGACACCCACGTCCTGAGTCTACAACGTGGCAAGAGGAGGGGGCCTCAGCCACCTGCCTGGTTGTCCCCAGAGGGCCCCAGGTGAGATGCCCGGGGCTTCTGCCCTCCCTAGGCCCGCGTGGGCTGCGGACTGGGCTGCGTACGAGGGGGCCGGTCTGCTGGGGCGGACTCGGGGTCACTGCTGGTGACCCCGGGTCCGGTTACAAAGGCAGATGGAGAACGTGGGTGGCTGCCTTCGCCTGAGCCGCTGGAAGCCCAGGAATGTGGAGAGGGTTCATCTTTGCCTCGGGTCTGGTGATTCGCTGCGAGAATTTGCTTTGATTTCTAGGCAAGGACCACACCGAGAGACATTTTATGGCCTGGCAGACGCCCCTTGCCCTGTGCCTGCTCGTCGGCAGCCCATCAGGGGCACTGGCGGGCCAGAAGCCTTGATCACGGCGGGTCTGTGGGGCGGTGAGGGACCAGGCGGACACAGGACCCCGACGGTGGGGGGGGGGGTTGGACAGCCACACCCCCACCGCGCCCAGTCTGTAACCGCGTGACGGCTCTGTCCAGCAGGCGCCTGGCCGGTTTTCTTCCAGGTGATTTATTTGCTTGGCTGGGGGCTGACATCCCAGGAGGAGGTCACATTCCGTTCATAGCGGCTTATCTGGGCTGTCAGGCCGGCCTGGGAGGGGGTCTGAGACTCAGCAGAGCTCCTGTCGCCCAAGTTCCTGCTTGCCCAGTCCAAGGCAGCTGGAGGCGTTTGCAGAGACCTCCAGGGAGCGCCTGCTGTATGCGGACTCACAGCCCTGCGGAGGCGGGACCCACGGGGCGGTGGAGGGTAGCCTGGGGCGGAGGCCAGGCTCCGAGGGCATGGGGGAGGGGGCTCATTCCCATGGGGGCTCCTGACGCCCCCAGAGGAGGGTGGTGTGGTCCCCTAGGAGTTGTGCAGATGCTTTTCCAGACCCTGCAGAATTCTCCCTGAGCCCCCCACCCCCGGCAGCCCCCCTCCGCTGGCTGTGTGAAGCTTTAAGGGGAAGCTCCTGAGGAGGGGTTGGGGGCGGGGAGATTGTGGGGCTGCCCTGGGGTGAGCAAAGCTGGACGAGGAGGAAGGTGGCTCGTCCCCGTCCCCATGGGCACTGCCCGCTGCCTCTAACCCTTCACCCTGGGCCTCGGGGGCCCCACACTTCATGCCCTCAGGGGATGCTCCAGTCAGCTTGCTGTCAGCTGTGAATGGGGCAGATGCCAGGGGCTTTCCAAACCTGGGCCCTGCCTGGAGGGTCTCGGCCTCCAGGTAGAAGGACACGGGCCAGGGCGGGGAGCCCGGGGCAAGGGGGCAGGTCTGCCCGCGGGAGAGGCACCGGGGCTGGGGGGAGGGAACCCTGTGAGCTCAAGGACCAGACCGTGCCTGGGGCTGAGCAGTGGGCTCCTGGGCGAGCTCCCCCGAGGGCCCCCGGGCTCTGCGGACCCGTCCAAAACCCGCCTCGCGTGGGCGCCAGGGTGAGCTGCCTGACGACCTGGGACTCCTGCAGGGGGGCCGACACCAGGGACCACCCCAGGGCTAACGACGACTTCCCAAGATCTGCGGAATGTGCCCCGGAGCCTCCCGGACGCGCCCCCTGGAGGGCACCGTCCCCTTCCCCAGGATGACCCTGTGGGAAACCCCAGGAGGCGTCTGGAGAAAACCAGCAGCTTTGCACAGATGTTAATCCTCTTTGAAACTGGACTTGGAAGTTTAACCAAAGAAAACAACAGTGGTTTCGTTCCGAAGGGGTCAGAGTCCCCCGAGTGTGCGTCTCCATCGACCCTCAAGGTCCTGGAGGAGCGAGGGGGAGCACAGCCAGCGCGTTCAGATGCCCTGGGACGTTCGGACGGTAGAGCACTTCGGTAGGTTTCCTAAAATAAAAACAATCCTTTACTTCCGTACGTGTTTTCTCAGTGGACTTCAAACCACCAGTCCCGGCTGCCTCTGAGTGTGGCTTTGCCGTCCCCGTTCCCTGCGAGTGGGAGCCTGGCCGCCTGCTGGGAGGCCCGGAAGCCCCGGGGCCTTCGTGGGCTTGTCAGACCGACCCCGCCCCATCCCTGGCCCGCAGCCTTCACCATCTCCCGTCCGTCTGTCCTCACGAGAGGCTTTGTCTGCAGCAACAGGCTCAAGGGGCCAAGGTGGTGGGCAGCGTCTAGGCCCTGCAGGACCCGCTCCTGTCCTCAGCCCGTGTGTTCTCTGCTCCGCACGGTGATGGCCCCTCTCCGGCTGTGGGACCCAGGGACTCAGTGTCTCCCACGTGGCAGACGGGCTCATGGAGGCGCGGGCCCCAGGAGGGCCATGTGGGGGTCCAGATGGTGCTGAGAAGCATTGAGTGGGGGACGGATGCCGCTCCAGGGCCCCCAGTCCCACGTGCGAGCATCACAGAAACCCAGAGCCTGCTGCTTCAGAGGGCAGGACGGCAGCATGACCCCACACGGGGATGGGGCTGCGGCTCCTGACTCCTTTGCCCCCAGCACAAAGGCAGGGCTGCTCCCATCGCCAAGCCCCGGCTCAAGTGTCCAGGGTCGGCTCTCTGCTCAGCCCACCCCATGGCCACGCCAGCTCCCTCATGGTCTCCCGGGGAGACCGCAGAAGCTCTGGCCTCCCAGCCTCACTGTCCAGGTGGACCACACATGGGTGGAATTGACAGGAAGGTCCGTCAGGACAACATTTAAAGTCAACTCGGAGAAGAAACCCCGAGGGAACAAGAGACAGACCCTTAGCTCATTCTTACCAACAGGTTGTTTAAGTGCAGGTGGATTGAGGTGTGTCCCAGGGACAGGCGGGCTGTGGGGGAAGAGATAGGGGCTGTGCCACATCCCTGCCGGGGGCCCCGTCTCCTGTGCACACTCAGCTCATCTCCAGTCCTCTCCCTCGGGTGGTGCCGGAGCTGCTCTGGACTGGGTCGACCCCAGGGCCTTTGAACAGCCCATTCTGGAGTCTGAAGCTTTGCTGTTGCCGTTGTTCATGTTACAGACAGGCCGCAGTTTAAGAAGAGCTTGGAGACTCTCATCAGGGGAGGGGAGGCCATCGAGGAGGGGGTGTCCGGCCCGTGTGGTGTCCGGAGGGACATGGGCAATGGGTGTGTCTCTGGAGTGCCCCTGCCCCTCCTGTTGGGCACAAGCTGGGGCAGGAGCTCATGCACACCCGGGGCGGAGGGCCACGAGCACCGGGCCGGCAGGTGCGCGTCTCAGGAAGTCAGGCAGAGCAGCAGGAAAGTGGTGGACACGGCTCCTCGGTGGCCCTGTGTTCAGGGGTTGGGGACCACTTGCCACCAGGGAGCCCCCCCTGCAGGTTTGGCAGCAACCCCTCCCCAGCATCCCTAGACCGGGCAATTGGGTCCGTGGCCGGGTCCGTGGCTGTGTGGTCGGGCTGGGTGCAAAGGCCCCACTGTTGGACCCACATCCAGAGTTCAGTTCATGGGGCCACGTGAGAAGGCCGGCGCCTCCCTGGTGAGTGTGGGGGTCTGGTGTGCTCCCTGTCCCGGCAGAGGGAGCGTCGGCGTGGACCTGAGTGCCAGGCAGGGTGCGGGGGTGACGCCCACAGCCGTGCCCCTGACCGTGCCACATCGCAAGGGGGCTGCAGGCAGGAACGGGCTGGCTGGGTTTGGGAGGGACATCTGGTGGGTCTTTGGGGTGCCGGCGAGTCTGAGGGGTGGACAGGGTCTGGAGGTTGGGAACAGGGAGCAGGGAGTGTGAGCTTGTGTGTCAGGGGCTGACACTACTGCAGAGGCTCCCCCGGGGTGAAGGGGTCAATTCTGGCCCAGGGCTGAGCACCGCGGGGGCTCAGTGGGTCTCCTTGGGTCCCCAGTGAGAGGCACGCCGGAGCCCCTGCTCTTCTCCGAGGGGACACTCTCTGACTCCGGGACAACTGGGACCTTTGCTGAGAAAGATTTTCAAAGGGAATTCACCTCAAATTCTGCTCAGCGAAGGGTCAGCGTGGCTGCTGATTCTGGCCCTCGCTCTCCCCGTGCCGTGTATGTGGCCGCATCCCAGAACCGCGCCGTGGGGATGGGCCCAGGGGAGACCAGCAGGGGTGCGGGGTGCGGGCTCTGGGGTATGAAGGGGGTGTAAGCCCAGTGCCCCGTCTTCAGATGAATCTGTGCTCAATTTTATAACTTCCCGCGGATCACATCTCTTGTGATTTTGAAAGCTTAATGGAATATCCATTTCCAGCTTCATCGGGAAGGAGGGGGCCTTTAACCAGCCAACAAGGTGGCCGCGGTTGGACGCTGGCTGGGCTGAAGTCAGGGACGGAGGCCGCTGTCCGGGCTGCAGACGGGACGGGGGGTTGGAACTGGAGGTGCCCGTGCCCCGGAGCTCCCGGTCGGCGGGAGGCGCCGTCCACTCTGGGCTTCGGGCTCGTTCCGATGCTCACTCCCGGAGGTGGGGAGCCTGTCACCACGTGCCCGCCCTCTCCGTCGGCCCTGGGCCTCCCGCTGGCCTGCCGGCGGTGTTCTCCGCCCGCTCGGTTCGGCCGGGCGCCCGGCCCAGCCTCGCTCCGCCGTGACGTGGGTTCGGTGGCTGCAGTGGCGTCGTTATCCTCGTGGAAGAGCATTGGCTCCTTGACGGCCCCAGCAGGTGTCCGAGCAGCTGGCCGAGAGCAGACGCCCCCGCGCATGACCTGGACCGCTGACCCAGCGCTCCCGAGAGCCGGCCGGCCTCCGTGTCCGCGCTTGCGGAGGGGGGCCACAAAGCGACAGTGTGGGGCGCTGAGACGCGTGCTCCTGCGTCCGTCCGTCCGCGTGTCCTGCCCTTGCCCGTGCGGCTCGCGGCCCCAGCCTTGTGCGCGCACGTCGGGAAGCCCGCCACCGCCAGAGGGAAACACTCGGTCCTCTTTCTCTACCTGCCCGGCGTCCCCTTCGCCTGCCCCATGAGACCATGGCTCTCCGCGAGCGAGCCAAGGACGCCCGCCAGCCGGCCGGGCGCCCTGGGGGTCTCTGTGGACTCCACGCTCACCAGGAAGGAAGGCGGCGTGGGTCCCCGGCATGCCCCTGGGGCGATGCCACCAGAGCTCATCCCAAGTGTTGAGGGGGAGACGAGGGCACGGCCTGCGGGCCTCTTCCTCATCGACAGCGAGGGCGCCCTCGTGACCTGTCAAGATCTACCTGTGGGCCCCGTGGGTGAAGCTCGTGGCTGGTCTGGCCTCCAGGACACGGATGGGCCTGGGGGCGTCTGTCCCACTGGCGGGAGGCCAGGCGGCGTCACAGCCGAGCCCGCCGCGCGCGGCAGCTGGGAGTACTTCTCAAGACAGACGGGGCTGGCCGACCGGGAGGAAGCTTGGGGGCTCGGCCCCAGTTGTGCCCCTACCTGGACGCCTCACGCTGACCCAGGAAAGGCCAGACCTGCCCCTTCAAACCGCATATCCGTGGCCCTGGAGGGCCAGGCCAAGGCTTTCTCCTCCCAGCCGGGAGCCAGAGCATGGCAGCCCCTCCCTGGAGCCCACCGAGAGGACACAGGCCTACGGGGGACCAGGACGGTATGGGGACAGGAAAAAAAACAAGAAAGGGACAGTACCTGTTTAGGAACGTTTGTAACAATTTGGTGTCACCGAGATGTCTTTATCGTATTTTATGAAAGTCTTTGCCAGCACGGACTGCGGAGAAGAGCGAGTCCTCGTCACAGCTCGAGAAGCACGTGTGTAAAGGTGTGTAAAGGTCCAGACGTTAAAAAGGAAACTAATCACGTCTGACTGGTGTTTAGGGGAACTCTCCGGGGCCTCGTGCTGGGGACACCAGCGACCGACCCTCCGAAGACAGCGTCACCAGCAGAGTCTGGACGTGGGAGTGCAGGGACGGGACAGACGGAGACGAGGTGTCTGCTGCACGGGTGACGGCGCGCCTGCCGCTGCTACCAGGAGCCCCGGGAGGGCGGGGCCGGGAGGAGGAGGCCCCTCGGAGCACCCGGACGTGCCCAGAAAACAGGAGAGCCTTCCTGCTCCCTGCCGTCGGGTGGCAGTGGGAGGGGGCGGCCTCCGTGCAGCTGGGGCAGGGGGACTCTGCCTGCATTCTCGGAAGTACTGAAATTCCTAAATTCTAGGTACTTAAATTCTAGGATCTTCGTTTCTTTGATCCGGGGCTCCCACTTTTGGAAATCTGCGCTCCGCCAACCAAGGCTCCCTCCGGCAGGACATCGGTCCAGCGTCACTCAGAGCGGCCAAACCAGAGGAGACCCGCCGGGCAGCAGGGCCGTGTGAGCGAGTGTGGAGCGCCGGGGCGGGTGTGAGCTCCTCCCCCACCACACACGCGCCAGCCGTGCCGGGGAGCCCCCAGGGCAGGCGGGCCCGGGCATGGGGAGAGCACCACTGGACCTCCGTGTAAGGGCAGCTCCTCTGTGCCCGTGGGTAGAGGAAGGCCAGCGGCGAGGTGGGTTAACTTTCACCTCCCAGGCCTGTCTCGGACGCTACGGCTTTGCTTCCACCGCTAAGGGATTCTGTGGCCCGTGCCCAGTGCCGGCTCCCCGAGACCGAGGAGCCGAGGTCTGTGTGGTCTGTGGCTCCCCCTGCCGGACAGTGCGGTTGGACAGCCCGCCGTGGGCGGGGCCAGGGTCCTCAGGCCCAGGGCGGATCCCAGTGTGGGCGGATCCCAGTGTGGACGGATCCCAGCATGGACGCTGGGGCGGTTTCCAGCCGCTGCAGGAACAGGGCCTGGTTTCCTCCAGGCGCTGGCACTCTGGACGGTTTTGGGTGCTTTGAGCCTTGGGGCTTGGGATGAGGAGGGCAGCACTGCCTGGGGGGCTGCTGGAAGGACCTGGCTCTGGGTGTGGGCCTGTGGGGGGGCTGCGGCCCATCGTGTTCAGCCAGAGTGAAAATCCAGGCAGGCACACAAGGGTGTCTGTGCCCACTCAGAACTCATGGGCTAGCTGGTGGCCCTCTAGCCCTGCCCCTTCCGCGAGGCACTCTGGTCACTGGCGAGCTGCGGCGCCTGGGGGTGGTGCTGGCAGACGGCCACTCTGGGTCCCCCGGACGTCCCGCGCGGTGGGGACGCGAAGCACGGCCGTCTGTTCTGTGACTGTCGTAGCCCCGGCTTCCGTCCCAGGTCTGTTCCCTGCGTTCCGGGTGCGATAGGTCACGTGGCCGCAGCTGTGCCCGGGGAGTTAGCGAGGGTCCGTGATGGGTGGTGGTGCCCCGTGGCTCCATGGCCTGTGGCGCGGGCCTGCGTGGTGGCTCCAGGCTGGTAGACACCCCAGGCTGGGGACCACGGCCAGCCCCCACCGCCCCGGGCCATCTAATACCCCTCCACCCTCTATGCCCTTGGATGCATTTCCCTTTCCGTCACCCCACCTGGTTTATCAGCGGGACAAAAGCGGTTTTCTCTTTCTCCGGTGGGAGGGGCCAGCAGAAGGGGGCCCCGGCAGAGCCCGGTGTGTCCAGTGGGTGTGGCGGGAGTGGGAGCGAGAGCGCCCCTGCGTGCGCCCCTCTGGGGTCGCTGTGAGACAAGCCCCCTTCCCAGGGGTGGGGTGCAGGGACCAGTCCTCCTTCATGGAGGGAGCCACGTTTCCTGCAGGTCCCTCCACCTCTGGGGACACGGTCATCGGCAGACAGGGCTCTGGAGGCAGGTGCTGGCGGGACCCGGGGAGAGCCCTGGGCCTGGGGCGGGGACCCGGCTGCGCACTCCAGCCGGCGGTGGACAGCGGGAGGCTAGCATTGGGGGATACAGCGTCACATTTTAGTCCCGTGCCCGCTGCAGGCAGGTTCCTCCGCGTGGCCCACGGGCGATTCTGTTTCTTTCGCCTTCCAGCTCACCTGAGTAAGGGCGGGAAACAAATACACGGAAGGGACGGAAACGGCCGCAGACCCGGGAGGTGAACGCAGCATGGGGGCGTGTGGAGGGCAGACACCACCCTGGGGTCAGGATGCGGGAGGCCGCGGTGGCATTTGAAGGGTTAAAAACCAAATACACGGCCTGGGTGTCTGCTCATTCCCACGTCTGCCCGGAGTGGGGGGCACACTTGCCGCTCTGCTTCCCTGTGCCCACCTCTAGAATCAGAGCTGGGACAGGAGAAGCCGGTGCTGGGGTCCACCGAGGTCGCGGGGGCGTCTGTGACCCTCGGATCGACCAGCATTCTCCAAGAGAAGTTTTCCGAAGGAGCAAACGGGACTCACTACAGCCTGAGTCTGTGGGACCCGGGGCCTGTGTCCCCCCTGCTTTCCCGAGGCCCCGGAGCAGGGCCAGGACCCGGCAGCCGAGGCCAGAGCGGGCATAGGGCACACTGTGCTGACTCCCAGCGGGCGGCCGGGCTAAGACCACAGGCTGCTCCTGGCCAAGGTCCACGTAGGACAGTCAGGGTCCTGTGGCAGTTTTGACAGGAGCCTCCTTCCTGCTTTGTCCAGGGGCCTGGGCAAGGTGTCCAGTTCTCCTGTGCCACACTGTCATGGAGGCCAGCTGGAGGCCAGCACAGCGCTGTGTGCTCCATGGGGCTGGGTAGGGGTCGTGTGGGGCTGGGCAGGGGCTCCGTGGGCTGAGCCAGTGCTCCATGGGCTGAACCAGTGCTCCGTGGGGGCTGGGCGAGGGCTCCGTGGGCATCCCCCACCAGTTTCTGCCATGCCCCCCCAGCACACCCACCCCCGCAGCAGCTGTTTCCACAGCAGACGAGGACACCAATCCCCCCACTGCTCAGGATAGCTCTGGGGGAGTTGGTGCTCCCACCCCTCTAGCCGACCCCAGCCCCTGGACTGCTCCCCATGGATCCTTAGGAGGGGGTGTGAGTCCCAGGGCTGCCGTCACGGATTACCACACCCCTGCAGCAACAGAAATCTCTTGTCTCCCAGGGCAGGGGCCAGAGGTCTGAGGTCAAGGTGACCCAGGACTGCACTCCCTCCCGGGCTCCAGGGGAGGGTCCCTCCTGCTTCGTGCACATTCAGGCCCTGGGTGTCCCTGGCTGGTGGCCACGTCCCGCCCGTCTCTGCCTCCCTCTTCTGTGGCTTCCGCTCTGTGTCTCTGTCTCTCCTGTTCAGTTCTTCATAAGGATCCTGTGCTTGGGTTTAGCCCCTCCTAGTCCAGGCTGGGCTCCTTGAGGTCCCTAAGTCATCGCACCTGCAAGACGCTTTGCCCTGACAATGCCGGTCACAGGCTCCATCTGTGAGGCTTTAGGCGTATTTTTGAGGCCACCATCCCCCCCACCCCCCTGCTGTGGAATCCCTGACCCTTCGTCCCTCCCACTGCCCGTGGGCCACCCTGCGAAGTGGTGTGGATGCCAGCTGTGCCCCAGCCGTGCAGGAAGGACACCCCGGCGGGTCCTCCCAGGAGAGCTGGGGGATCCCAGAGCCCCGGCCTGCCTGCCGCCCTGCAGAGCCCTGGGGGGCCGGCACTCGACCCCAGCTGGAAGCAGCTCCTGAGGAGGACGCGGGGGTCCAGGTGGGGGTGGCTGGGCCAGTGCTGACCTGGGGGACTGTCCAGGCCCACAGAAGGCCCAGCCCAAGGCTGGTTCTGGTGAGGCCTGAACACCGGGTCATCCTGGAGTGATGCATGTGCCCGTCCTGGACATCCCGTGGGCTCAGGCATGCCCCCGGGGCCAGACCCTCCCCGGCGCCACCAGGCCGCCTTGGGGCCGTGACAGCACGTTGTCCACCCAGCAAGCGTGCGCACGCCTGAGACAAAACCACCAGACCCCCCTGCTCCTGCGCCTGGCTCTCTGCCTGCTTTATTCTTACGTGTGAGTTCTGTTCTTGTATCTACCCAAACTGCCCCCGCAAAACCCAAAACTAGAAAATGACAAGAACGAGGGCAACCCTCGTGTTCTGCTCTCGGCGAATGTGGTCCCGCAGCCACAGGGACACCCCTGCTCCCAGGGCATGTACTTGCCCGTGTCCTCCTGCCTGGTGGGCTCTCCCAGCCACACGGTCTGTGGCCACCAGCCCGTTGTCAGGCATCAGCGGCACTGCAGTCCACCTTCTGCCGACGCGCACGCCCAAGGTGGGAGGGTGGGAGTGACACAGGCCAAGCCCTGACCCTGCGGGTTCTTCGTTTCCCGAGGACGTGGCCCCGTGGCCGGATCAAGTCCCGCCAGTGCGGTAGCGCTCCTCGGGCCACGGGGAGGACGTGGAACTGAGAAGGCCGAGCTGTGGCCAGGGGGCTTCCTGCCTTGGCTGCCGTGGCGCGAGCCTGGAGCGTGCTAGGGTTCGGGGGTGACTTGCTGACCAGCTGGCTGCATATCCCCCGTGTCCGGGGCAGAAACACCCGTCAGATGCTGCTTGAACACCACCACGCCCCGTGTGTTCCTCTCTGTGACACGGCTGTTCCTGGGCCTTTGCTGTGCTTCTGGAGATCAGGGCGGAGAGCAGCCCCGGGTACTGTCCTCGTGGTGGCCCGTGGTCAGGAGTGGGTCTAAGGACCCCCGACTGTGTCCCCATCCAGCCTGCCCATGTCGGCCGCGCCGCCCCGGCCAGGCACAGGGCCCAGGATCACGGGGTGGGCGGATTTGGGGTGCTGGCGCATAGGAGTGTTCAACCCCTCACCCCAGTCAGACGGGAGCGTGGTCATCACGGATCGGGGGCCCGAACAGGTCAGCAACTTCCCGGTCCCCTCCCCATGGGAACCTGGCCTCGTGAGCTCGCCTCCGGCTTTCCATGAAGCGTCCAGTTAATGAGAAACCCACCAGACCCTTAACATCTAGTCGGACTGTTCGCGGCTCTTTTTGCCCTCACGGTCCCTGCCCTGAGGTGCCGAGACACCCCCACCCCACCGACCCTCCCCGGCCGGGGCACCAGGTCCTCCCCAGGTGTCCCCCGGGGTCCTGGGAGGTCCCGGGCCGGGCACTGTGCTGTGCCTGTATTTGGGGTTGTGGGGGTGAGTCACTTGTCTCCATGCTGCTGAGGACAACAGGCCCCAGGAGGCTCCGGTGAAAACACTAGTCAAAGATTAATTTCCTGGGTCGGGAGCCTTTCTGTGAAGCCCCATGTGGCCCCATTCCCAGAAAAACACTTCAGTGGCTGGCATGCGGGGACTCTGGTCTCGGTAAATAACCTGCGAGACAGGCCTCACGCTGGCATTGGTGCTGGTCGGCCCCCAGACTCCCGAAGCAGGGACTGCCCGTCCGCAGGCTGGCGGAGGCTGCCCGTCCCCGTCCTGGCCGCTGGGCTAGCATCAGCCCACGAGAGTTTGGTGTCCCTTTGTGGGGAACAGGCTTGCGTGGTCTTCCCTCTGTCCCACATCCTGGCCCGTGGCAGTCTCCTGTGTGCCCTTAATGCACAGGGCAGTGGTTGCGCGTGGGGCCCCCGCCAGGAGGGTCCCTACCTGCCGGCCTGCCCGCCGGGGTTTCCAATCGTCAAGCGCACGAGCTGGGGACAGCTTGTGAGTCTTGCATTCACCAGGACATGGACCGTGTTTCCTGTCGGGCACACAGAGTGGACAGGAGCGCGGCTCTGCGGGTGCGAGGGCGTCGAGGACGAGCCGGGCACCGGGGCGCACAGATGGCCGGCGAGAGGCTCCCTTCACTGGAAGCAAAGCCCCTGCAGGTCTCGAAAGAGGCCAGGAGCAAACCTGGAAACCAACTAGCGGCAAAGGGGACCTGGCTCCATCCACGTCCTTGGTTTTAAAAAGTGGGAAATGCTCCCGGGGCCCCGAGTGGAGGTTCGCGGCGGTTCATGGAGGACGGAAAGGCTGTCGTCAAACGTATGGGGAGACCAGCCTCCCCGGCCGACACAGAGATCACACGGCGTCTGACTGGAGACGCGTGGTTTCTAGACGCGACGCGAGCTCCGTCCCTCCTCCGAACACCTTTGTTCCGGTGTACTTGACACCGCCACAGCCCACTGACGACTACTGTGCCGGTCCCCACCATCATCAGGGTTGCCCAGAGCGACTGTCACCGTGGAAGGAAGCCCGTCTCCCCAGCCGCGAGCAACCGCGCCCCTGTGTTGGCGGGCGTCTGTGTTCCGGGCGGGTGGTCAGTGGAACGTGCCTCTCTTGCTCGGACTGTCCCGAGGCCCGTCCGTGGTAGCAGGTGTCACGGCTCTGCTCCTTCTCAGGGCCGAGCAACACTCGTGGCTGGGACGGGGCGGTCAGGGACCGTGCCGCTGTAAATGCTGGCGTGCACGACCCGGGGTGGCACATGATTTCATTTCTCTTGGGTCCGTTTCCCGAGTGGCTCTTTAGCTCCGTGTTTCATGATTTCAGGACCCGCCAGCCTCTTCCTCGGGGCCTGCCCTGTTCAACTTCCCCCCAGTGGCCGGCGAGCTCGGACTCGGCCCCCAGCCCCCGCTGCTTCCGCTTTGCCCTTTGACGCCACCGTCCTGGCGGGTGTGACGCGCGGCCCACGTGGCTGGGCTCCGCACCTCCCTGACGACGGGTGCCACGGAGCCTCCCTGCACGTGCCCGCGGCTGCGAGGACGTCTTCCTCCGAGAAATGTCTGTTTGGGTCTCGGCCAACGTTTTAATTGGATGACGTGTCTGTCGCTGGGTTGTGGCCAGTCTTTCCAGCATCCGGACACCAGTCCCTTGGTCGTTACATGATTCTCAGTATTTCCTTCCATTCCGTGGGCTTTTTCTCTTTCTCGATGATGTCCTTTGAGGCACGAAAGTTTTAAAGTTTGATTTAATACAATTTCTTATTTTCCCTTGTTGCCTAGGCCCTCGGCCTCGTATCTGAGACTCCTGGGTGAGGTCCGAGGTAACGGGGACTTGTTCCTCCGCGAGTTTCGTCTGCTCTTATGTTTAAGCTTCTGATCCATTTGAAGTTGATTCTTGTAGAGGGTGTGAGGTAGGGGTCCTCTCTGCTCTCGCCTGTGGACGCCCACTTGGTCCAGCTCTGTTTGTTGAAATGCTGCTCTCACCCTGGGTGGTCCTGGCCTTCCTGACCAGCGGTGTATGCGTCGCTGCACCGTCCGCACGTCCCGCCTGGGGCCAGCTCCGCATGGCCTCGTTTAATGTGGTGAGATTTGGGTCCTCCGGCTCTGTTTGCTCCGGTGCAATGTTCTGACCCAATGGTGAACAGTTACGTCAACAACTTGGATAGCTTAGAGGGAACGGGCAGATTCCTAGAAAGATACAAGCTCGTGAGACTTAATGAGAAGTAGACGATTCAAATAGGTCTGTAGCCGTTAAAGGAGATTGATTTAATAATCCAAAAAGTACCCGTATGAAGGAAAGCCCCGCTTTGCAGCCGGATTCTGTCAAACAGTTGAAGAATTAAGACCAGATGTTCAGAAATTCTTTTAAAAAATAAAAAGGGAGAAAGAGTTCCCAGCTGACTTTCTGAGGCCAGCATTACCCGAACCCCAAAGCCGAGCACAGACGTCGCGAGAAAGCAAGCCACGGTCCAGCATCTGTGCTAAGTGTGGACACAGACACCCAAGGAGCAGCGAATGGAGCCCAGTGGTGAAGAAAGCTGCTGTTCAGCACCACCCACGGGCTCTGCCCCGGACACGCAAGGCTGGTTTGATGTCTGTGATGCCACAATTCCTGCGGAATAAAGAATTAAATGATGGGGTCATCTCAATAGACCCACAAAAGCCATTTGATGAAACTCAACAGGCTCTTGTGATAAAAACTGAAGAAAGTAGGAGTAGAAGGGAGCTTCCTGAGCCCTGTAAAAGGCATCTGCCAGAACTCACGCTGACGACCTGCCTGCCGGGGGGAGGCCACACGTGTCCCCCACGACTGCGCACGAGACGGGTGCCCCCCACCACTTCCACTCAACGTTGTGCTCTGTGCACACACCACACGGTCGTAGAGATGCACGAAACACCGCTACAGCTAACAGGTGAGTTCATCAAGCTCCAGGATACAAGATCAACGTGAAAATCAATAGAACTTCTGTACGCTGGCAACGAATGATCCAAAAATGAAATCAAGTAAAAAAATCCATTTGCAAAAGCACAAAGGAGTAAAGCACAAAGTAACAGGAGTGCGGAACTTGTACTCTGGAAGTCGGAAGCAGTGTCGAGGGAGGTGAGGATCCGCGTGGAGAAGCGCACGGTGTTCGCGAACCAGAAGACTTCCCAGGGGTCGGACGGCAGCACCCCGAGCAGCACGCCGAGCCCCCCGGCCAGGGGCCCCCACACGGCCCGGAACCGGCAAGCGGAGCCTGACCCCCAGACAGAACTTCCAGGCACCAGCAGGACCCAGACGACCTCGGAAAGGAGCAAAGCGGGAGGCACCCCTCGGGTCTCAGAAAAGTGTCCGGAGTCTGAGCGGACACGCTCACGCTCTGCTTCGGGGCGACGCTGGATGAGTCCGTGGGGAGCTCCGGAGGAGGAACGAGCTTCGAATGACAACGTGCAGTGAGAGAGGGGCTGTGAGGACACACCCGGGTCATTTCCTAGGCCATTTCCCGATGTCCCCGGGCTGAACCCCCAGAAGGCACGGGAGACAAAGGCGGGAAAGAGATCTCTATTTGCATTTCGAACGCACAGAAAGGAGGGGTGGCGAGGGCTGGGCTCAGTCACACACCCCTGCTCCGTGCTTTGCTGGCTGCTAATGCGCCACGCTTCCAGCTCTCCCCTGTCCGTGTCCATGTGCATGGACACGCATGTGCACACGCAGGAGCGTCCATGTGCATGCACACACGTCACACAGCCGTGTGAGCTCACCCCACACGCACGAACATACGTGCTTCTTGGTTAAGGGGAGCGGCGGCCTCCTGACCGCTGCCCGGGCACTTCGTGTGCCTCTCCCAAAGCGAGGGCCTGCCGGCGGCGTCGGTCCGTCCTCGGACGAGCGCCGGGTCCTGTGCTGCCCTCTGCGGAGCCGGCGGCCCCGGAAGCTCAAGGCCTGCGCGCTGCACCCGGGGCCCGGCCCCTCCGCCTCCTTGCTCCGAGCCCCTCCCGCCTCTCTGCCCCGACGTGGACGTCTGTGGGGAGTCAGGCCAGGTGTCCCATGACATGCCCCCGCTCTGACGTCTCCAGCCACTTCCCCACGTTTGGAGTCAGGCATCAGTCAGTGCTCTCCTGGGGGCCTTCCCTCCAGAGGTGGGAGGCGGTGGGTGGAGTGGCCGCTGCAGCCGGGCTGAGCTGACCCGAACATTCTCCCCGTGACCCTGACGCCCGGTGAACTTGCTCTCTGACCGCATCTCACGTCCGAAGGCCGTTCTTCCCAGCGGTTGGCCTGCACTGGTCAGGGTCGCTTCTGAGGGCAGACGCGGCGGGCTGGGGCTGTAGGGACCCCGCCGGGAGGCCCAGGTTGGTTTCTGTCACCCTCGGGCCAGTGGTGTGCTGGACCGGGCTTGGGGACACGTGCCAGGCTGGCCCTGCGCAGTTCTGTGGTCCCCGAGGGGGGACAGGAACGATGACCCCAGGGCTTCCTGAGCTGGCAGGGGCTCGGGGACCGTCTGAGGGGCGGCCCTGCTGTGGGCCATGGGGGTCGGAGGGCACGCGGCCGGTTTCTGACGGGTGAGTGCCCCGAAAGCCACTCGGACAGGCGGCGTCACCTTCCGGTGCCTCCGAGGGCCGATTCTCGAGGCTCACGTGTGGGTGTTTGTGCTCCTTCAAAAACGAAAATAAAAGACCACATCAGTCAGGAATCCAAAACAGGCGGCCCAGCAAGACGCGACAAGCCCCCAGCGGGCGGCAGGGGCGCGTCTGGCCACCCGGGCTGCTCACGAGGGAAGGGCAGGGCGGGCAACGTGCTCTGGGCTTCTGGGGGCGGCAGGCGGGCAGGAAACGCCTCTGTGACGGCCGTGGGCGTGCTGGGGTGGGGGTCAGGTCAGTGTGCCCCTGCGCACCCGCACCTCCAGGTCCGTCCAGATGTCTCCCGCCGGCCTTCTGGCCCTTTAACCCGGGGGCTGCTCTGCACAAAGGGCGCTGCTGCCCTGGGGGGCTTCTCCCGGCCACAACGACCTGAGCATTCAGCCATCCCTGGGGGGTTCCTTTTCTTTGTCTCCTGGGGGCACGGAGGTGCTCAGAGGGGGTTGCGTTTCCCTGTAGATGCTCCGTTCTCAGTCCTGGGGAAATCCAGGTTGGGACACTTTCTGGGGAGCGACCAGGAGACCCGTGTGTCGGCCGCCTGCCTCAGGACCGGCGCCTCAATGAGACTGGGCGCTGGGGGCTGGGGGCTGGCGGCTGCCAGCAGGGAGCTCGGTGCTCACAGACCCCGAGTCCTGACTCAGCATCACTACCTGGGCGCCAAGCCCTGTGCCCCGAGTCTTGGGCTAGAGCTGTCCGAGTAGTCAAGGGACTTCCTGGCGCAGCTCTGATGCAGCATTCAGTTGGGGGCCCTGCCGTGGCCGCAGAGTCTGGGGTCCGAGCCCGGGACCTGGCACCGATCAGCGGGGTGGTTTCCGTGGACCACAAGGAGTGACTTCTGGGCTGGGGGCTTCGGAGAACCAAGTGCTTTCAGAAATTTAGCACCTGACCCAGTGAGGTTTTTTTTTTTTTTAAGATTTTATATATTTATTTGACAGAGATCACAAGTAGGCAGAGAGAGAGGAGGAAGCAGGCTCCCCGCCGAGCAGAGAGCCCGATGCGGGGCTCGATCCCAGGACCCTGAGATCATGACCTGAGCTGAAGGCAGAGGCTTTAACCCACTGAGCCACCCAGGCGCCCTGACCCAGTGATTTTTAAATGGATGTCCCCTGCTTCTCTGTCCCCATGGGCGACCTGGGGTGATTATCCAAGCCCTGACTCCTGTGGCACGAGCCAGATGGGATCCTTTACACGGAGCTCAGGTCGGAGCCTCGGGATCCAGACCCCGTGGCATGTGTCCCCCAGGAACTGGGCTGGGAAGGAGGCTGTGGCAGCCCCAGCTGGAGGAGCGGGCAAGGGGAAACTGATCTTCACCACGGTGCTTTCCGAGAGCCGTTGTCTGGGTATGAATGGGCAGGTGCATGTGTGGGGACGTACGACACGTGAGTTTGCCTATAAACATTGCCTGAGTGTGCATTGTGTGGGTGTAAATTGTGTAAGCATGTGCTCACACGTGTGAGTGCATGTGAGCGAGCATGCGTGTGCGTGTGCATGGGAACGTGCATGCGTGTGCACGCGAGTGTGAGTGCGTGTGGAGGAGGCTCGCGGGGCAGTGCCTGGTGAGTTGCTCGCTGGAGGGAGTGGAGACCTGGGGGCGGGGCCACGCCGGTGAAGTTGACCGCGGGAGGCTCTAGCCGTGTTCTGGTGATGCCCTGGAAGGCGGCGGCGAGGGCGGGGTGTGGAGCGGGAGGGCGCGGGTGGGGCGAGCGGGGCGAAGGGGAGAGCCGCTGGGCCGTGGCGCGGGTGCCAGTGTGGAAGCAGCTGCCGTCCCTCTGCGTGCAGCCTGGGTCCCTGTTCTGCCCAGAGGTGAGCTGAGCTGGTGGCTACAGGGCCGGCCTCACCGGTGAGTGGGCCCAGGGCCACCCAGAGGGACAAGGGAGCCGCCTTCCGACGGATGTGCCCGGGTGCGCGGGAGAAAGGAGAGAGCCTTTGGGATTTTTGTCCCAAGATTTTCCGGAGACACTTTTGGCATAAAATCACATTAGTGGATTTTCAAGCAAAGAGACAACTCTCTGCACGTTTCTCAGAATTCTGAGCGTTGTGGGGATTAATGCTGGGAACACGGCCTCGCCGAGACAGATGTTTGCATATGGAAGGCCCCACTTTGCAGAGGGGACATAGTGTTCCTCTTTCCTGAAATCCGAGTTCTGACCCGAACAGCCAGGCCCTGCCCTTTGGACGGTAGCTGACTGATTGCATGCTCGGTGCCCTGAGCTGGGGACAGCTGGGGACACGTCATAGCGGCTACGTGGCTGAACCCAGTCCCGGGGGTAGGGTGGGCTGAGACCCCGGCCAGAGCCTAGGGAAGACGGGATGTTGAGGGGACGTGGGAGCTGAAGTAGAATGTCATGGCGAAAGAAGCGTGTGTGATGGCGGGAGTGGGTGTGAGTGTGCGTGGGCGAGCCAGGGTGTCTGTGTAAGTGTGCCGATGCCTTCTGACTCTGCCTCCTCTGGGGTCTCTGCCGTGAGCCAGGAAGCCTCCTAAGCCAGCTGGCGGCCGTGCCCCGCGCGATTCAGAGTCAAGGCAGAGCACTGGGTCGGTGCTGGGCCGAAGGCCCCCGGGGGGCCTCATGTGGACGGGGAAGCCCACCGCACCTGCACCCCTGTGGCCCCGGGGACTGTCTCTGGAAGAGGCCCAGCACCCAGCCCCATGCTGGGCACCCAGGAGAGGCAGAGCCCCTGCTCTACGCAGGGTCTGGGCGAGGGTACGGGGAGACCCATGTGTGCCTGGGACGTGCCTCTGCCCATTGCATTTCCAGTGTCCATCAGCCCCGCAACCCTCTTCTGCCTGCCAGACACCAGCCGCTGTGGCCTTCTGTCCCTGGAGCCGCCCTGGGTTTCGCTTGGAAACCCTCAGGACAGGACAGTGCAGAGCAGGGGATGGGTGGTGCCCAGCCAGTGGCTTGGGCCAGATGGAGATGGGGTGTCCCAAGGGCGCTGGGGTCTGAGCAGGTGAGAGCCTGGCCCCGGACGTGCATGGACGACCCGCCCTCTGAGTCTTCGGCTGGTGAAGGTCTCAGAGGCAACACTTTTTCCGCAAGAACTGGAAAGCTGAGCATTTTTTAAAGTTCCGGTTTGGCCACAGACTGGTGGCCCCCGGCCAGGCTCTCCCGGCCGTTGCAGGGTCTCCCAGCGCACGAGGGCCGGGGCTGTCCAGCGGTTCCCAGCCCTGCCCTGGCCCCAGCAGAGCCCTTCCCAGGGCCAGGTCGCGGAGGGGGCACAGGGTCTGCGGAGGGAGGGGGGCCGTGCGCGGAAGCAGGGACCCTCTCCTGTGGCTGCTGCAAAGACCGGGGAGAAGTTGCCCCAGGGCCTGTCACCTTTCCCCTTTGGCGACAGCGGAGAGGTGGGGGGAGGGCCTCCCCGCTGCAGGAGCCAGGGAGGGGCGCGGCCTGTGGGCGGGGAGGGCGGAGCCAACTGGCCCCGCCCCCGGCGCGCAGCCCCCGCCCGCGGCTCCTCCGGGGCGCACAGCACTGATGGCTCCTCACCCCTGCGGCCGCCTGGGCCCGCTGCTCCTGCTGCTCCTTCTGCTCCTGTACCGCCCCGCCGCCGCCCAGGCTAACCTCCTGAGCCTGAACTGGCTGTGGTCCACTAGGACCGACGGGCCCCCGGCCGAACTGGTCTCCGCGCCCCCACGGAGCCCCCATGTGCAGCCCAGGGAGGACACCGCCGCGCACGTGGCCCCCCAGCATGGCCCCTCGGAGCAGGGGAGAGCCCCTGCCGACTCCGCGCTCCCCATGGAGAGGCTGGAGGCCGGCCAGGGCAGGGCCTCCAGCACACCCGCTGCCTCCACCGCAGGCCCCAACACGAAGGAGGAGAACATCGCCGGCGTGGGAGCCAAGATCCTGCATGTGGCTCAGGGCATCCGGAGCTTTGTCCAGCTGTGGGATGACACCACGACCCCCGCGGGCTCCCACGCGACAGAGACGCCAGCCCCTGTGACCCCGACAGCCCCCCTCACGCTGGCCGGGCCCTCCAGCACCCCGCAAGAGAACGGCACGGCTCTTTGGCTGGGCAGTATGGCCCCGAGCTCTCCGGACACCCCAAGGATGGAGGCCGGCACCCCGCCAGGGCCCACCCAGCTGCCTCCCTTCCCGGGCGGGCCCTCGCTGCCGCCACCTTCTCCAGGTAGAGCTTCTCTATCCTCGGTGCCGGGTGGGGCCCCTCCCTGGGGGAGCCAGCCGTCCCCGGGGCGGCCCCGGGATCCGGACAGTGGAGGACTCCTGCCCGTGGCAGCCGGTCCCAGCCAGCGGCACCGACTCCCTGACATCCGCAAGCGCTCTCCACACCTGCTTGCCCTGGTGACGGGTCCCCCGGGCGCCCTCGCTGCTCCCTCGGCTCTCTCCTCTGACCCCCCCACGCTGGTGGCTCGGATCCCACTCTCGGCTGTAACTGCGGACAGGGGTGCTTGGGCTCCTCACGGGGCTGACTCTGTTGGGCCGGGTCTTGCTGGTGTCTCCGCGCTGCTGGGGGCGGCCCCGTTGACCCCCACCGGGCAGCCCGTGCCCGGGGCCGCTGGCCGCTGCCTGCCGCTGCCTCCCTCCCTGCCGGTCTGCGGCCGCCTGGGCATCGGGCACTCGTGGCTGCCCAACCACCTGCACCACGGGAGCAGCGAGGAGGTGCAGGCCGCCGCCCGGGCCTGGGGGGGCCTCCTCCAGACGCGCTGCCACCGTTTCCTCGCCTGGTTCTTCTGCCTGCTGCTGGCCCCGCCCTGTGCCGCCGGCCCGCTGCCCGCGCCCCCGCCCTGCCGCCAGTTCTGCGAGGCTCTGGAGGACGCATGCTGGAGCCGCCTGGACGGGGGTGGGCTGCCGGTCCCCTGCGCCTCGCTCCCGGCCCGGGAGGACGGCTACTGCGTGTTCATCGGGCCGGGCGCAGGTAACTGGCCGGCTCTCCTCCCCGCCCTGTCCCTCTGGCCTGCCAGGTGAGCTCGGCTGGGCTGCAGGGAACCGGGCACAGAGGCCCCCGCCCCATGCACGATGTGAGCAGGAAGCAGAGGGGCTGAGATGCTGCCTTCGCAGGGGAAAGGCTGAGCTCCGGAGGGGAGAGAGGGCTCGTGACCCTGGCTCTGTGCACGACAGGCACCAGCTCTCAGCAGCAGCCCAGCCTGAGCACCGTGGCTCCTCCAGTCCTCCCCACGGCTCCGGGAGAGCCCGTGACACCCGCAGTCCGGAGGGGACACTGAGGCACAGAGCGCTGATCTGCCTGAGGGAGCCAGGATTCCAGCCAAATTCTGGCCCCTTCTCTGGGCCGTTGTGGCCCAGCCTGCATGGCTGGGGGTGCGGGGCCCGATGCTGGAGGGAGAGAACTTGTTCAGAAGGTCAAGGGGTCACTGCAGGCAGTGAGTCCGCCAAGGTCCCAGAGCTGTCCCAGCCGGCGTCTGTGAGTCCTGGGCCTCTCCCCAGCCTGAACTGTGCCCCCGTCGCCACGTGGTGGGCAGGGGGCAGAGCGAGGCCATAGCCCAAGAGAGGCCCTGCCAGCTGCCTCTACGTCCCCGGGAGGGCCTCTGAGCGGTGTGGATGCTCCCGTTCGCCCTCAAGGCCTCGGCCCCACTCCAGGGGTCTGGGTGTCCTGCTCCCCTGCCCTCGGGGACAGCCTTGACCCGCTTCAGTCCTGGGGCTCACTGGGCTTCGGAGCTGGGCTGGTGAGGGTGGACCCCAAGGTGGGGCTGTCACCCCGCCGGGGCCCTGGGGGACGTGTGTGGGTGAGCTCCTGGCCCCTGTGCCCAGCTCCACCGAAGAAGGGAGCG
The DNA here is from genome assembly GCA_020311275.1 of Eira barbara. Lineage (NCBI taxonomy): Eukaryota > Metazoa > Chordata > Mammalia > Carnivora > Mustelidae > Eira > Eira barbara. The sequence goes on along the minus strand of JAHRIG010000369.1, from coordinate 1,146,893 downwards.
GGAGGGGCGGAGGAATGGGCTGCAGCGGCCACAGACAGGTGAGCGGGGGAGTCTGAGCCCCGCGTGCGAGCGGGAGTTACCAGGAGGTAACGCAGCAGAGGAGCCACACCAGTCTCTGGTGTCTGGGAGACCGGTCTCTGGGAGACCCGGTGGGTGTCGAGCGGAGAGGCCTGTGGCTGCCCGAGAGTCGGGGCCCAGGGGAGGCGCACCGGGGGCTGCCGGTGCGGGGGGGCTCGACGTCCCCACGTGTAGTGAGGCCTCGCTGAGCTGTCTGCTCCCATAGGTGCTCGTCGCTCAGAACACCTGATGCCAGGCTGGCGTGGCCTCCTCGAGAGTCTGCCGTGGCCGTGGCCGTGAGCCGTGTGTGGGCGCCCAGCAATGCAGTGAGGCCTCCCGGGCCGCTGAGGCACAGCCCGCCTCCTCTGCCCCGGGGGCGGGAGCACGGGGCCTGCCCACGTGCCTTGCCTGTGCCGGGCCCGCGCACACGTGGGTCCTGCTGCCGGGTCTAGCCGGTCTCCTTGGTCTGGGGGCTTGGCCACACTGGGTGCAGGCTGGGAGCTAGGGTGAGGCGGTGCTCACGTGGCCCCGGCAGGGAGGCGTGGGGCGGGGACCGTCTCTGAGCGCAGCTGCCTTGCTTAGCCGAGTGGCCTGACAGGGACTTCTTACCGGACATCTGCACACGTTGGCAGGGCCCCCAGGCCGTCAGGGAGGCCGTGTTCCCGGCAGAGCCCTGGGGGACTCCTCAGGCAGTGCTCACTGCCCACGCCCCCTCGGGCCACAGGTGGGGGTCAGGAATTTATCACTGTGAGGGCCCTTTGTGGGTGTGGCCTGGCTGGGGAGGGTCCCGGGGGAGCCAGGGCTTGGGCTGGGAGCATCATCCCTCCTCTGGCCTCCCAGCAGGGGATGCCCCCACTGCCAGGCCCCTGGGCCTTTCCGTCCCCACCTGACGGGGACAGGCAGGGCAGAGGGAAGGCCCTGATCAGGAGGGACCCCCGGCCCCTCCTCCCTGTGGGTGGCTGGTCTCGGTGATGAGTGTGAGGACCCGGGCTGAGTGAGGGCCCCGGGCTACACGGGAGTCGGGAGGCTCTGGGGTGGGGGGAGCGTGGAGGGGGCGAGGTGCTCTGTAGGGAAGGAGGCCCCAAGCGCGTGCTGCGTCGTTCCTGGGACCCAACCAGAGCTGCCCACAGCGGCTTCCCCCTGAGCCGCCCTGTTTCAGTCCTTTCCGTCACGTGTGTCCAGCGTGGGGGCCCCAGGCTCCAGGGCAGAGATGGCCCCCGCCCCCTTCACCCTGGGGCAGGGGTGCGCGGACGGGTCACCTGGTAAGGCCGCAGCTCTGTCCAGCCTGCTGGGCGCGCCCCTCTTTACCGGCTTCCCTCCCGTCCCCACGGAGAGAGCGGGTGGGGGAGGCGCTGACGCCAGCCCTGGGCAGGGGGACCGTGCAGCCACTGGTCGGGGCCCAGGGAGGTGGTTGAGAGGAGAGAGCTGTTGGGGGAGCCCCTGTGCCGTGGCTGGAGCCGGCCGTGTGTCAGCATGCTGTGGGGGACCCGGTGCCGTGTCTGTCTATGTCCCTCAGGCCTCAGGGAAAAGTGAGTGGGGCCTCTACACAGGGGAGGGTCAGCCAGCAGGGCGACGGCCCCTGGGCGAGGGGCATCGAGTGGGGCATCGCCGCGGGACCGTGACGGGCAGCCTGGGCTTTGCTCTTTGGGCGCATTTCCTGATGTCCCTGGGAATGACGGTGGAGACAGGTCCTGTTCTGAGCCTGGGAGCAGGTGTCGTTCCTGTTTGCAGGGGAGAAACTGAGGTCTGGTGGGAATAAAGACGTGCGCGTGCCTCATGGCTAGCAAGAGCGAGCCGGAAGGTGGACGCAGGCAGTCTAGCCCCAGGACTGGGCGTGAGCACCCCACGGACACGTGGCAGGCAGAGCCCCAGGCCGCAGGGCCCCAGCCAGTGGGGTCTCATCACTGCTACGATTCTAAGGCCGGCACTGTCTTCTGGGGAGGGTGCCCGGCCCGTCTGTCACGGACCCACCAAGTGTGCAGGCTTCCCGGCTGCTGGGCTTCCACACCCACCTCTAATGACCCGTGAACTCAGCAACGGCAGACGTAACTGCTGCGGTAACTTGAGGTTCCGGCTGACTCCGATGTGAGAACGTAGGACCACCTTCACGGAAAGATACCTAGGCTTGCCTCCCACCTCTTGGCAACCTACAAGTTGTGGTTTGAGGACCCTGGCTGAGCTGTCCCACAGGTCCCAGCAGTGGCTTCGGCTTTCCTGCTGGGATGTCAGGTGCACAGAGCAGTGCATGGGCTTGTCTGCAGGTAAGGAGACACAAGGCGCTCGGGATGGGGCTTCCTTGACTGTCCGCCCTGTGGGCATCGGGGTCACCATTGTCTCTGCTGGTTATTCCTTCCTGCTGAGGAAGGCTGACCTGGGACATCGTGCAGACAGGAGCTCACCTGCGGCCTCCCTGAGGAGGAGCAAGAAAAGATGGTGGCTGCCATCGTGCCCGGGTGGTGGCGGTTGGACTCTCCA
>JAHRIG010000369.1:1092966-1144351 GCA_020311275.1 Eira barbara | reverse complement strand
CATCCGTCCATCCACCCACCCACCCACCCATCCGTCCATCCACCCACCCATCTCTCCACCCATCTGGATCTTGGATCCGGTTTACCATGTTAGAATGTGATTGTCACATGTAATATGCAGTTTGTTTTTGTCTTGAAACGTGTCTGGAGAGAACCGCCAACCAGGTGGCAGGGCAGATGCTCAGCTTTGCGCTCTTGAGGAGTTGTGTGTGTCAGTGATTCCAGTGTTTGTGATCAGTTCCCTTCCTGGTATCTGGCCCAGCCTCTCCCCCACTGCCATGCTGGCTTCCCTCTAAGTTCTTTTTCTGATCTTCTGAATCTTGGGAGACTCGGCAGCCACTCCTTCTCCTGGGGTCATGCACTCAGAGAGGCTGGCCTTGTGACTGGGAAGGCTGTGCTGTGGGTCCTGTCTCGTCCCCTCCAAGCAACATGGCCAGTGTTCCGGGGGCCCCAACTTGCCACTGACGTGTGTGAAACTGCTCAGGGACCCCTGCCTCCATGCACGGTTGCTCTGCCAGCTATCTGTGGGCAGCCCTCCTTGGAAGGAGCACGTTCTGCAGACATGTGGCCCCAGTCCTATGGAGGAGAGAGTGTGCAGAGTAGCCAGTGCTCAGAGTGAGCCTTCCTTTCCCCGAACCACAAATTCTGGCCCTGGGGGGACCGCCTTTGCCTGCCACTCCCACCCCTTAAGACCACTCTGCCGCATCATCTTGTCCTCTGTTGCTTCTCTCCTGGGTTACATTTTATCCCAGAAATAGCTCATGAACACATAGATGTTGAGATCGGAGCCACGCAAGAGAGGGCTGAGTACAACTTCCAAGCCCCTCTCGCTGCTGGAACGGGGCATCTTTCCCGTGCACTCTTGCCTTTTTTGTAAATGTGTGTGTGTGAGTTTCCTGTGGTTGCTGTGACAAATGGGCACGAACTTCGTAGCTTAAAATAATGCAGACGTGTAACCTTACAATTCTAGAGGTCAGAAGCCCAAAATCCGTCTCACTGGGCTAAAATTAAGGTGCCTGTCCGCAAGGCTGTGTTCCTTCTGGGGCTGCAGGGAAGAGTGTCCCCTGCCACTTCCAGCTCCTGGGGGCTGCCATGTGCCACATTTTTAAGGATGTATGCCGTTAGATTTGGTTAACCTCCCCATCTGGGGCTAGAACATTAATTGCATCTGCAAAGTACCTTTTGCACATTTCAGACACCACGGAACAGACGTGTTGGGCCGCTCCCCTGCGTACCATGGGGTGCACATGTGTGTGCGCCCTCAAGTACGCATACTCTCGAGCCTTTTTTGCATACATGGGCTCACTGTGTACCCAAAAGTCCCTCTTTTCTATGGTGACAGGTCTCAGAAATGTCCCGTGTCACTGCGGGAAATGCTCTCGTTCTCTTGTGCTTCTGGTTTGTCCTCCGCAAACAGACTTTCAGGAATTTCCAGCTTCTTGTGCCATTGGTGGCTCCACTTGTCCTCTCGACCTGTTTGCCCTGTCCCTGCCAGCCCTGATTTGGGCTCCGGGTGACTGGACATGGCCCTGAGCTCGGGGGATTCACAACCTTCTGCAAAGATCATTGATGTCCTTTAGCACTTTCTCTCCAAATCATCAGAAACATTTTATTCAGGCTTTGATTGGTCGAGCTGAACACGCGGACGAGTATGGATGCTCTTAATGCGTCAGGTATAGACAGTTAAACCTCCCCCGAGGAACTTATTTTAGAGAGAGAGAAAGAGTATGTGCATGTGTGTGGGTAGAGCGGTAGGGGGAGAGGGAGAGAATCCTCTAGCTGACTCCGTGCCGAGCAGAGAGCCCGATGCGGAGCTCCATCCCAGGACCCTGAGATCATGACCTGAGCTGAAACCAAGAATGAGACACTCAACCAGCTGAGCCCCCCAGGTGCCCCTAGATGTTTCTTAAAATGTTCTCAATATATTTTCTTCTCTGATATTAACTTTAGGTTTTCCACTCCAGACATTTTTTATTTTGTGGTTGTGACTCTGTAATAAGGCGACAGGTGCTGAGCTTTCATGCCTGCACGGCTTCCTCACTGGGGTGTTACACTCTAGTCTAGCAGGAAAGTAGGAGGAGACAGTATCTCATGGTCTCCAGGACGAATGAGGACCTTCTACACTTTATGATGTGTGTGTGCATAAGAGTGTATGTTGCTGATATGTGGCTTGTCACATCTCAGTGGATCGTCAAACACTGTCGCCCCCTTGTCCCACTTGCCTCCTCCCCATGCAGGCGCAGCTTCCCCCACTGTCCGCATCCCGCACCCGAGTCGTGCGGCTGTTCCCATGAATGAGCCCACACGGACACGTCGTCATCCCCCAGAATCCGTCGTTCGCGGGAGGGTCCCTCTCGGGGCGGGTGTTCTGTGCGTTCGGACGGCTGTGTAGGGACAGGCCTCCACTGCTGCGGGGTCTTACAGAGTCCTCTGCCCACCCCGTCTTCCGTGCTGCGCCCATTCATCCCTCCTCCCCCCTCTCCCCGCCCCTGCAACACGACCCATCACCAGCCCCACCGCTGTGCCTTGGCCAGAGAGTCCTGTCGCTGGGATCACACGGGCCGCAGCCTTCTCACACCGGCTCCTGTCACTCAGTGACACGCACTCGCGGTCCCTCCGCGTCCCCTCATGGCGGGATGGCTCATGTCCTCTTCGCGCTGAACACCCTCCCACGGCTGGAGGGACAGTTCCCGTGTCCGTCCACCCGCTGAAGGGCCCCTGGGTGGCTTCCAAGGGTTGGCGGTTACGCACGGAGCTGCCGCCGCCCTCGCGTGCAGGTTTCTGAGGGGATGTGTGTTCCCGTCCGCCGCGGGGGGACCTCAGGGAGCGGGATCGCCGGGTCGGATGGGAAGAGCAGGTTTCGTCTCGGGAGAAACCACCAAACCTCCTTCCAAGGTGGCGGCACCCCCTGCTTTCCCAGCAGCCGCGACCGAGCGCTCCGGGCGCTCCCGTCCTTGCCAGACCGTGGCCGCTCTCGGAGGTGTGCAGCGGTGTCGCCGCTGTTTGAGTTTTCATCTCCCCGGTGACCTGGGACGTGGAGCGGCTTTACTGATTGGCCGTCTGTGTGTCTTCTCTGCTCAGGTCTTTTGTCTATTTCTAAAAGGTCGTTTGTTTCGTTGTTGAGTTTTCAGAGCTCTTTACGTATTACAGGTAACTGTCCTTCATCGGAGGCGGTGTTGGCAAATGCTTCCTCCCAGGCTGTGGCTCGTCTTCTCACTCTCCTGACACGGTCTTTCTCAGAACACAAGTTTGACGTGTTAACGAAGTCAGCTGACCCGTCCTCTCTTTCTCGGATTGTGCCTTCGGTGCTGTGTGTAAAAAGTCACCCCCTCTGCAGGGTCCCCCAGGATTTCCCCCGTGTTGTCTTCTCGAAGTTTGATCGTTTCGCATTCTGCATTGAGTCTGCGATCCGTTGTGAGTGAATCGTCGAGAGCGTGAGGTCTGTGTCTAGATTCACTTTTCGTGGGCGGACGTGCAGTTGTTCCCGCCCCACTTGTCGAAGACACGGGTGGCCTCGTGCCTTGGGCGGCGTGCGTGTGGCTGTGTTTCTGGGCGCTCTGTACTGTCCCATTGCTCTCGTCGTCTGTTCCTTCTCCAATACCACAGTGTCTTGATGACTGTCGCTCCGTGGTGACTCCCGAAGTTGGTGGTGTCGGTCCTCAACTTCGTTCTTCTCCAACTTTGTGTTGGCTCTTCTGGGTCTTTGCCTGTCGCATAAGCTTCAGAATCAGTTCGTCCGTATCCACAGAAGAACTTGGTGGGATTTTGACTCCGACTGCCCTGGATCTACAGACCAAGGTGGGGATGACTGACATTTTGACAACATTGAGTCTTTCTATCCATGAACATGGGCCATCCCTACATTGTTTAGTTCTTTGATTTATTTCAGCAGAGTTTTGTAGTTTTCCTCATATAGATGTTGTACATGTATGTTACACCTATGTAATTCATTTGCGTGAATGTTAATATAAATGGTATTACACTTTTAATTTCAAATTCCACTTGTTTATTACTGGTATATAGGAAAGTGATTGAATTTTGTATATTAACCTCGTATCCTACTACCTTGCTATAATTGCTTATTAGTTCCAGGAGGGTTATTTTTTGTTTTGTTTTCTTTTTGTCAGTTCTTTTGGATTTGCTGCATAGATAGTCATGTCATCTACAAACAGACATTTTTATCTTTTCCTTCCCAATCTGTGCATTTTATTTCCTATTCTTGCCTCATCGCATTAGCGAGAACCTGTGGCATGATGTTGCAAAGGGGTGGTGAGAGACACCTGATCTTAGTGTGAAGGCTTCAGGTTTCTCACTACGGAGTGTGATACGAGCTGTGGGGTTGCTTTGCAGATACTCTTCATGCAGCGGAGTAAATTCTGTTTTATTCTTCGTTTACTAAGAGTTTTTACCGTGCATGAGTGTTGGACTTTATCAAATGCTTTTTCTTCTTCATCTGCTGGTACGATTCTTTCCAGCTGGTATTGTTGAGGTGGACCAAAGTCGTTGATCTTGAGGGTTAAACAGCCTTACGTACTTAGGGCAATTCCCCTTGGGCATGGCTGGCTGTTTGCCAAAAGGGAAACTGTCTTCAACTAGGCAAGTGCCTGATTCCTTTTTTTTTTTTTTAAAGATTTTATTTATTTATTTGACAGAGAGAGATCACAAGTAGGCAAAGAGGCAGGCACAGAGAGAGGGACACAGGTTCCCCGCTGAGCAGACAGCCTGATGCAGGACTCAATCCCAGGACCCTGAGATCATGACCTGAGCTGAAGGCAGAGGCTTTAACCCACTGAGCCACCCAGGCGCCCCAGGTCCCCTGATTCCTTAATCTAGGTGAGTGTGGACCAAGCAGAGGGGCTCCCACTTGCCAGACATGTCACCCACTGTGTTCCCATGAAGATGTTCTTCTAAACTCTCCGAGCACGGCATGGGCGTTTGCTTTTTGGAGACATCTTTGTTTCCTGCCCACCACAGCTGGGCCAGGGCCTTTGGAGCAGCAGCGTCCAGATCTGCGGAGAGGTGACCCCATCCTCCACTCACAGGGCCAGTAACTGGAGAAGGGACCCATGACTTTATGGCCGTGGCATTTAGAGGCTGACTGCCAGTGGGAACCATGAGGAATTTCATGGAGAGGAAGGAGCTGACTGGGCATCACTGGGGTCCCTGGGCCTGCCTTGGCCCATGCTATTGTCTGTCAGCCCAGGACATCAGTGGCTCTTACGTTCTAAATTAATGTGGGAGGCTTCTAGCTGCCTGGGAGGAAGGGCAGTGGTGGGCGTATCCATGTTTAACTTTGGAGATAGCCGAGTCAGGACAACAGGGCCACTGACCTGGAGGCTGGCTGGAGTCCGGCTTCCTGATCTTAGGGCATCTCCCTGACTGCACGCTGAGGCCCCGTGAATAGCGAGATGCGGGGACGGTCCCAGCAGCTGCCATCTGGGCAGACAGCAGTGTCTGCCCTCGAGCATCAAGTAGCCACCGTCTCCCCGGAGCCTGCGGTCTTCCCGCGAGGCCCCCCTGCTCCCCATCACCGAGGCCAGACGGCCGTTCCGACGAGACTGCAGTCTGCGCTGCGCTCGGCCGCGTCCTGCTTCCCGTCTGCGGGAGGGTCTTACCTGCCGGGGATGGGGAACCCCGGCCGGCCGGTGGTGCTGCCCACGGCGGGAGGTCAGGGCCATGCCGGGCCGAGATGCCCAGCACAGTCCCACATGGACCGCCCCTGGGGGTACCCAAGGGCTTGTCCTCATGCGGGTGGCTTCTGTCTTGCTTCTGTCTTTGTCTGTGGTTCTCAAAGAGCTCTTTGCAAGACAGGACTTGCCTTAAGAAGTTGGGGTTTGGCCTTGCCTCCCTCGGCTCTGACCTGGCCCGCTGCTCAGGGCCGGACGTCAGGTGCCCAGCACACACCCCCACACACACGTTCACACTCACTGCCACATTCAGTCACATTCACGCACAGGGCCACGGGCGCGCTGACCACCTTGCTCAGGACGCCCACTGGCCGGCAGCCCCTTCCCGGAGGAGCACCCCTGCCCAACCTCGTGCAGTTCTCACCTTGGAGAACGACCACACCCAGGCTGCAGGTGGGGTCCTGAGAGAAACGCCTTTGGGTAAAGCAGCCGGTAACACGTGCGTACGGGAAATCCCTGAGGTGTGGGTCTGTCCTTGACCTGCTGTTTGCCCCCGCGGCTCTCCCCCTCCCCGTGTGCCGCAGCGACTGCGCTCCCCGGACAGAGAGGTAGGCCCTGCCCTCTGGCCCGGGCACCGGACCCTCCCGGCCCGAGACCGTCAGGCTGCTGGTGGCCCCTGCCTGCCCAGGGAGCGTTCTCCGGGCTTCACCTGAAAGGCTCGGGCAGGTCCCGGCGCGCGGTCAAGTCAGGCCCTGCTGGGGCCCAGGACCGGCGTCATGGAGATCACGGCCCATGTCCACAGCACAGCAGCCTCTGGTCTCACGGCCGTGTCCCCAGCCTAGACTCAAGCTGCTTCCATGTGGTGGGAGGGCGCGGGGGAGGAGGAGGGCTCCCGAGGGAGCGAACCAGTGGGGGCTGGGACTCCCAGGGGCATTTGAGAGGAAGGTATGAGTGTCCGTTGGTGAAGGAACCCCAGGTCTCCCTGGTGGCTTGTCCGCCACGTGGTCCCCCGCGGGTCAGGGCTGTGGCAGCCCCGCATGGACACGGGGGGAGGGGACCCCGAGGAAGCCCCCAACAGAGCTGGGGCAGCGGCGTGGCTTCCCTGTATTCCAGGGGTGACACAGGCCCGGAACCCCAGGACTGGCTCATGCCAGGACAGAGTCTCCCAGAAACAGCCCTGGTCCAGTTTCCTGCCCCGGGGGTTGAGTGTGCAGGCAGGTCGGTAACGGAGATCAGAGAACCGGGAACCGCGGGGCCGACGGGCGTCTCTCCTTCGCGTGGACTGACGTCGGCAAGGCCGGCGCCCTGGGCAGGGGCCCTCACTGGGGCTGGAGCCTGGTACCCGCTGGCTGAGGGTGGGGGCGTGGGTCATGGGGTGGCGGGAGTGCAGGCCCTGGTCCCCGCGGCAGGCCGGGGCTCTGACAGGGACGCCGTGCCCCGCACATCCTTGCCCCTCCAGGCCCCGGGTGGGACGGTTCCTGTCTCGTCCTCTGGGGGCCCGTGAGCCCACTGAGGGAAGGGCGCCGTGATGTGTGGACCGTGTGGGGCCTGGAGAAGCAGGGCAGGTGCCAGGCGGGTGGGGAGCCCCTCGTGACTCAGTGTCCCCTGGACGCTGCCTGCCCGGTTCCCCCCAGGCACGCCCTCACCGGGGGTCTCTCTCCTCTTTGCAGAAACTCTGGGCACGGAGGTGGGGCTCCTGCAGCTGCTCGGAGAGCCCCCGCCCCAGCAGGTGACCCAGGTGGACGACCCCGACGTGGGGCCGGCCTTCGTGTTCGGCCCGGACGCCAACAGCGGCCAGGCCGCCCGCTACCACTTCCCCGGCCGGTTCTTCCGCGACTTCTCGCTGCACCTCCACGTCCGGCCCGCCACCGAGGACGCCGGGGTGCTGTTCGCCGTCACGGACGCGGCGCAGGCGGTGGTCTCCGTGGGCGTGAAGCTGTCGGGCGTGCGCGACGGGCACCAGCAGATCCAGCTGCTGTACACGGAGCCGGGGGCCACGCGGACCCACACGGCCGCCAGCTTCCGCCTGCCCGCCTTCACCGGCCAGTGGACGCGCTTGGCCCTCAGTGTGGACGGCGCGACCGCGGCGCTGTTCGTGGACTGCGAGTTGTTCCAGCGGGTGCCGTTGGCGCGCTCCCCGCGGGGCCTGGAGCTGGAGCCCGGCGCGGGCGTCTTCGTGGCCCAGGCCGGAGGAGCGGACCCTGATAAGTTCCAGGTAACCCGATAGCCACCGTCTCCGGGGGGGACCTGCCCTGGGGGCGGGGGTCTGTCCAGCCAGGGGGACCAGGACGATAGCGGCCTCCTGCCTTGTGCCGCCATCCCCCGGGAGCGGGCCACCCCTGGGGCGGAGCCGTCTGCCCTGCAGGAGTCCGCAGCCCTGGGGGTCCCGGCTCCGTAGGGCTCCCACATGTCTCCCTCCTGGTCCTCTCGCCCCTTTGATCCCCCCCGGCGCAGGAGGCCCCTTGGGACCACCTTCCTCCCTGGACACCCATCCCACCACGACAGGAGTCCCCCCGCCGTGCGTGATGCCCGCAGTGACCCCGGGGCCCCACTGGCTGAGGGGGTCCGTGTCCAGGCCTACGGGACTCGTGCACGCTGAAAACGGGGAGTTTCAAGACGGTGACAGCAGAGCGTAGCACTGAGCCTGGGCCAGGCCGGCGATTCACGTCACCCCGTCAACCCTGCTGACTGTCCTCGTCTTTACCACCCCGGGCGTCCGCGGCTCAGTTTCAGGGCAGCAGGGGCAGAAGTGCCCCAGGGACCCTGGCTAGCCACTGTCCCCACCTGTCCTCAGGGAGGCCCCTGTCCCCTTTGCCTGGCCTGGGCCTTCCCAGGGCCCGGGGGGGGAGTCTTCCTCCCGGCACTCAGCCTCCCACCCTCCACGGGCGCTGAGTCACAAGCCCCGGCCCTGCCCCTAGAGGCCCCCGCGGCTGGGACGCCCCTGCGCCCCGGTCAGACAGGGTCCCTGTGTGCGCCTAGGGGGGCGGGGTCCCCAGGACAGAAGGCTAATTATTGCCCAGACAAAGGCTGCCTGACGGACGTTGTTCTAAGTCCTGGTGACTCGGGGCTGAAAGCTGACCTTTCACCTCTGACGGGAACTCTTAACCCTTGGGGTCTGGGAGCCAGCAGGACTTTGATACCAAACTGGGCCTCTTTGTGTTTTCGTTTTGATCCTCAAACATGATTAACGGGAAGAAAGGCCGACAGGGCCATCCCGGCGAGGGAGGGGCTGTGTTCATGGGGGACGTCCCGCAGACACAGACGGGAAGGCACCCCAGATGGTCCCTGAGTCTGTCTTTCTGTCCTACTTTCTTTCTTCTTTTTTTAAAGATTTGTTTATTTGAGAGAAAGAGCACAAGTCGGGGAGGGGTGTAGGGAGAGGGTGCAGGGCGCCCGGTGCAGAGCCCGATCCCAGGACCTCCCCGGGGTCATGACCGCCTGGTTGCCAAGTCCTTAACAGTTCAGCAGAAAGGCTGCCTGTGTGCTGATGGGGACAGTGTCACCCATGTCATGGACAAGGACGCCCGGCACCTCCTCCCTGGGCCATATCAGGGCTCTGTGTCACACACACAGAACACAGCCGCCCGTCAAAACAGGCAAACGGAGTCTGGGTGTTTTAACGTGCATGTCTTGGTGGTTCGTGTAGACAGACTCATTTTTTCACGTGATTTTTGGCTGTCTGAATTTCTTCTCTTATGGCTGGCCTTTTTATGTTCTTTGCATTTTTGTTTTGGTGGGTTCGTCTGCTTCCTATTGATTTATATGAGCTCTTTATATATGAAAGAAACAGGTCTTTCGGTTTGTGCACTATAAATTTTATCTCTCAAATTGCCTTTTGCTTAAACCATGGAGATATTTAACGTGTTTATGTGGAACACGTCCATGGCGGGTGACGTGGCCCCAAGCCTCTGAGGTAGGGAAGACAGGAGTGCAGTGAGGTGTGGGCTCCCCACCGGCGCTGGGCGGCGGCTTGGCTTCCAGCTGACATCGCTTGGGCCCGGTCCGCCGCGGCCCAGCGTGGTCTAGCAGCCCCGCAGGCTGGAGGCCTCAGGAATTTCCCGTGTGGGTGTTCGATCCGGTTCCAGCCGGCTGCCGGGAGGAGCTTGGAGGGCAGATGGGTTTAGTGCAGGCCTTTCCAGACTTTCTGAATCGAGGTTCCCGGGGAAGAGCCCCTCCCGTCATGTGACTTGTAAGATTTGGCAGAAGCCAGCGTGGGGCTCGGAGGAAGCTGGGCGTCCCCTCCGGCCCTCCTGGCGGCCGGCCCCACAGAGCCTTCATTGTTCCTCTCAGGTCACAGACTCTAGTTTGTTCTTGCGTCAAGAGCGGGATGGAGCGTCTGCTGGGACATCGCGCCCCCACCCCGTCACGGCGGCGCTTTGCGGAGAGCCGTTTCCAGCCTGTGCTGGGGGGCCGGGGGCCTTTGCGATATTTTTGACTATGTCACGAGCTCTGGGGCTGCGTGTCCCTGGACGGACTCTCCCACTCGCCGTGGGTTCGCGTCTCCCTGTGGACGCTTCCTGGCGGCTCTGGGACCCCGGTCCCGCAGACAGCCCACCGGGCGGTGGCACCTCGTGCCCAATGGTCCCTTACTCTGTTGGATGGCGACCCCGTGGCCGTGGGGATGTTCCTCGGCCGTGTGGGCCACGTGAGAGAAGAAACCCGCGCCTGGTCCCCCGGAGCTGGGGGGTCACCCGCCAGCCACGGGCAGGCTGGAGGCTGGAGATGGCACAGAGCAGGGCGGGGACATGCCGTCAGGGTTAGGGGTCCCCCAGCCCGGTGCCCAGCCCGCCGCTCCAGACCAAGGGAGGGGGGGCGCCGACACCTGGGCCAACAAGCCCTCTCTCCCCCTTTTATGCAACTGAATCGACCACGCGCCCCAGGAGGGAGCCGAGGCTCAAGGCCGCGGCATTCCTGCCGGTCCCTGCCTTCGCGGAGGGAGAGACGGGTGGAGGTTGTCTGTGATGGGACAACTTGCCCGGATGTGACCCCGCGAGAAGGAACCGCGAGGAAGCCAGACGCTCTTGTGCCAACAGTCAAGGCTTGACGTGAGCGGGGTCAGAGGCCAGCGGCACTCGGAGCGCGGGGAGACAGGGTTGGGGGGCTGGGCCAGCTGTGGCTGCCGTAGGGGACAAGGGACGAGGCCGACCCAGGGCTGGGCCAGCGGAGGATGGCGCAGCCGAGTGCAGGCAGGGGTGAGTCGGCCCGGGAGTGCCGCATGCCGTGTCCCCCACACCGCGCGTCCCGCCCCGCGCTCGGCCCGGACACAGCCCTTCCTGGGTCAGACGCCACCCAGAGAACTCTGCGGCCCCGGGAGTTGGGGTCCCCGGGAGGCGCCCCGCACCGGTGACCTCAGACCCGCTCGCCCAGCACGTAGCTCTCGTCACGTCCACAGCCACGCTGCGTGGCCCCCCGGCGTGGCAGCACAGGACGTAGTTCAAACGGCCTTTGTTGACAAAGTGCGGCGCCTCCAGATTTCACAACAGTCGCTTCTGTCCTGTATTTGCAGCGGGTCTTGTGACGTTTGCACAAGTCACATCTTCCCCACTAAATGTGTTCCTGGGGAGCTGTGCACCCCGGGCCCGCACGCCCCGCTCACCTTCGGCCGGCCTCCTAGGGAGACCCTCGGGGGCCCGTGCTCGTGCTGGGCCTGCTCTGTGGGAAGCCTGGAGCCTCAAGGGACAGGGTCGGGGGGGGACTGTCACGGCGGGATGTCTGGCCCCCGACCCCACCTGCCTGGAGTGCCCGTGCCCTCCCCTCGTCACTGCCACCCCAGGGGCCAACACGCTGGAAAGCATGACCTTCTAGGATTTAACATCTGCCCTGTGTTGTCCTTGTGTCTTCACACTTGGTGACCCGTGTCACCTGGGCCACTCTGTCCTTCCGCAGCGAGCAGGACGCTGCTGCCGACCCCGGCGTTTGTGAGCCCAGGATGGCCTGTGTTTCCTGCGGCCAGTGGTGCCTCCAGGAGCCTGGATGTCGGAAGGCACCTGTGTGTGCCTCCCCTGCTCCTGGGCTGCACACACAAGCTCATGGGCACGCGCACACACGTGCACTCATTCACATGTGTGTGCTCTCGCCGCACTCACACATGCTCACATGCACGCTTGTTCATACGTGAACACGTGTTCACACATAACCCGTCCACACAACGCTCTCACGCACACACTCACATACCTCTCCCACGCAGCGTGGCTGCCCTCCGTGGTGGTCGGAGCATCCCCGAACTTGAAGGAAGGTCTCTCGTTTCTCAAACACCCCAAGCACGGTCCGCAGCCGACTCCCCCGCCACGGCATGGACTGTCTTTCCCTCGTCCTGAAGCCCCAGCCCTGGCAGGGGCCTGTCTGCAGCCAGTCCCCGCGCTGCCTCTCCTTCACCCTTCAGTGTGTCACGGGGGCTCGGGCCAGCCCCCTGGAGGACACCCGCTGTGGGTCATGGGGATTCGGGCCAGCCCCGCAGAGGAGCTCTCAGCACGAGTCCCAGGTGGTCAGTCAGGGCCTCCCCACGTCCCGCCGACAGCTCTGCGGTGGGGTCCCCGGCGACCACTGAGAGAAGGGCTGGGCCTCACTCTGACCCTGTGCTTTGTGCAGACATTGCGGGACCACAGGCACCTGCTGCTTTGGTTGGGCTAGTTTCAGAGGCTAGTTTCTGGCCACTGCCTCCCCCTGCAAAGCAGCCACCCACCAGCCTGGGGACAGGCCCACCAGGCCCCTGCCTGACTCCCTGGTCAGGCCGCTGGCTCTCAGCTTCCCTTGGAGTGCAATGAGTCCCGGACATCAGCCGGCCGCCCCAGTGAACTTTTCTGGAACCAACGACCACCCTGAGTCTGGCAGAGAACCAGTCAGCTTCCTCCTGGGACCACGGTCCACGGTGTGGACCACAGAGCTACGGCAGTCCCTGCCTCTGATCCTCGGGAACACGTGGTGGCTAGGTGGGCACGACGGTGACCGTGAGGTATGTGGTCCCGCCCGTGACCACCGTTTTCCCGCCTTCAGAGGTCAGCCCAGCCACGGGACGTGACCCTCTGCACCTTGGCAGAGCCCCACGCCAGCATGGGAGCTGGCGGCCACTGTGACATCCGCGAGCCATGCCTGCGGCCCGTCATGTCAGCCCGTCCGTGGGCCCCTGTGAAGGACGACATGGTGCGTGTGTCACCGAGTGGCCTTTGCTGGCTCCCCGCCCATGTCCTCAGCTGCCTCCTCCCTACACGCAGGGGCACGGGTCCGGCTGCAAGCGTGCGGAGTTCTGGGTAACGGTGGGGCGACAGGGTCTTCCTCCGCCCAAGTCCCACCTGGGTCCAGCCGTCCTCGGCCTCCCAGGAGCAGGGATGTATCCCAGAACAAGCATGCGTGTGCAGACCACACACGTGAGCACAGACACGTGCACACACGTGGCGCCTGTGCATACCACGCATATCCGCGAGCACGTGTGACACACACAGAGGGAGACAGGACGGGGCCCCACGGGCCTGTCAGCAGCGGGAGGTGGAGGGGGCCAGTAGAGTCAGCAGAACTGGCCCCGAGGTGATAACTATCCTGGGTAGGGATCCAGGAGTGCTTCCTGGAGGAGGCAGTCTCTGGAGGCACGTGTAGCCCTCAGGCACGGCTCAGCTGGGGACGCGGTGGCACGTTGCTGGTTGGTTGCCACATGCTTCTCGTTGGTGTGGAGCAGGAAGGTCATGCGGTCAAGGGTCAGCTGAGGAAGGGAGTCTGAAGGTCGTCGGAGGGACAAACAGAACGGCGCAGGTGGTGCCGGCTCGCGGCCTGTGGACGTGCGCAGACACGGCGAGAAGGGCCCCCGCGTGTGCACGTGGTTGGGGAGATCAGGAGACTCTGGGGACACACGGAGGTCACATGAACGATATCGCGGTGTGCGTAGCGCCGGGTAGGGGCACGCTCAGTCCTGAGTGTCCTGCTGGGTCGACCCCAGCACAAGGCCCTGCGCCCGGGACGGACACCTGCGCGCTCGGCAGCCAGCCCCGGCCGTTCTGTGCCGGGGCCTCTCAGACCAACCGAGTACGGCTTCTACCGGGGAGGAATGCGCCGGCGGACGTCCCCGGGGTTGAGGTGCTGAGAAACAAAGACAGCGCTAGAAAACGCGCGTGCGGCACTCACGGTTTCCAGGCAGGGAAACCTCGCAGCGGGTGTCGCGAGAGGCCCTGTGGCCTCGTGTGCCTGACGGCAAGGGCTCAGTCAGGTGCGTCCCAGGGGAGCACCCCTCCGACTCCGGGGGATGGTCTGAGCCGCCCGTGCCCCGGGGCACGCCCTCCGGTTTCCGGTCACGGACTCCAGCGGCCCCCAAAATAGCTGGGGTTATACGCAGCTCCCCAGGCCCCAGGCCCCTGGGCTTGGGGAGGACGCGCCTGCTGGTGCCCCTCAGGGCCGGCGGTGCCCGTTTTACACCGCGCCCTCCGGGAGCGCAACCTCCGTTCCTTGTCCCGCACACGGGAGCCCCAAGGGGAGCGACCCGAGCGCGATCTCCTCTCTGATTCGGCTTCGTCTGGGCCTCGCTCTACTCCATGTCCCCGCCGAGGTCACTGGGCTCCTGTCCGCAGCACCTGCCTCGGGACCAACAGTGACCTCCCTCTCCCTCTGCCTTCAGGGGGCGATCGCAGAGCTGAGTGTGCGCAGGGACCCCCACGTGAGCTCCCTGCACTGTCTGGAGGACGACGATGAGGACAGCGGCGGGGTGAGTGTCAGGGTTCCCTCCCCATCCCGCCCACCCCTACCCGAGGGCAGAGGGCCCGGGGCACGTGGGTGCCGGGAACCCCAACGTGGTGGGACCGAAGGGTCTCCTTTGAAAGACGCTGTTTGGGCACCAAGAACCTGGGACCACATCTTCCTTTACCCACAACGTCAGAGCCTCCTCTGCCTCGAACTAGCTGCTTAAAAACGCACAGCGAATATGGAGTGTGAACAGCGATCCCGAGAAGCGCCTGTCCGGTGGCACGGTCACCAGTGGCCCCCATGGCCCGATGCGCGTGCGTGCGTGCAAAAGCGTGTGCGTACATGTGCAAGCGTGTGCGTGCATGGGGTCGAAAGAAGAAAATCCAGCTCTCGGGGCATGAGGGACAGAGCGGGGAAAGCCAGGGAGCGTTTCTCAGGGAGAATCCGGACTCGGGATGCCCCCAGGGACCCCACGGCCGCGAACAGAGTGAGGTCATCGGCCGTGTGGGTGAGCAGCACAGGGGTGAGAGGACGGGTCACATGTCCCGCGGCTGCAGGCCACTCTGTGCAGCGCCATCAGGCTGTTCCCCCGTGGCCTTCGTGAGGACAACTGTGCCCTGAGCTCCCCGCCCTGTCTTGTCCTCTGGCTCTTTCCCAGCGCCGTGGCCCCGGAACGGGATGACAAGTCCAAAGAAGGGAACGTGTCTCTTGGCGGTTCGGTGTAGGTCTGACTGGCATGCCCGCCGGCGGCCAGGCTGACCCCGCACGGATGCCCTTTGGTCACTGGCTTCCTCCTTCCCTGCATGCCCGCAGGCGTCCGGAGACTTCGGGAGCGGGCTGGAGGAGACCCGGGAGCCCCTCAGGGAGCCGTCGGTGAGTGCCATGAAGCCGGGGCTGCCCACCCGGGACCCCACCCAGAAGCGTGGCCGTGTGAGCACGCGCGGGAGACCTGCACGGGCTCTCTGGGACCTGCGGACACATCCTCAGCTGGACACGGGAACTCTGGGACTTGGGTGGCTCCTCCAGGAGATTTAAAATTCGGTTTCTGATTCTGAACCCTCTTTCGGTCTGCGGGGGTGACCTCGATGTTCTGTTTACGCCTCCGCATTAGCTCGTAACTCCGTCATCTCGGTGAGGAAGGTTCCGGAGGCCGAGTCAGACCTCACCCAGCTCCCACCCCTGAAATAATGCACGGGTGGGAAAAGGCAGCTTTTTTCTCAATTTGCGCAAACGGGTTTGCCCCCTGCCCTTCCCCCCAGCTTCGCCCCCATTGCCCTGTCCCAGGGTTCACACACCGGCGGGCCAGGACAGGCAGGGTCCTGAGCTCCATCCACAAAGGGGGTGCTGGGGACTCCTGGCCTTGCACTGGTTGAAGCAGCTCTGGGAGGGCACCCGGTGGGCGCCCTGGACATAGCATCCATGCGTGGCGCCCGTGACAGCCCCCACCTGTGTCAGAGGGCCTGTGGGCTCCTTGCAGACACGGGCTGGATTTGGGCTCCTGTCACCCCGGGGTTCCCTGTTGCAAACCAGTGCATCAGGCAGGCAAAACCCCATGGAAGTGAGCTCTGAGCTCTGCCATGGCCGTGGCATGAAGCGCAGGGCTCTGCGGCCCCTGTCAGAGGGCTAGAGGGGTCGAGGACCCGGAGCTGGTCACGTGCATTCACCCTTCGCCCCATAACCTATGGCACTCGAGCTGGGAACCCACACCTGGCCAGGCCCCAGTGTGGGAAATCTGGCTGCCGGCCTGTGGTGGCTTCCCCGAGCGCAGAGGACGGGGCCAACGGCAGTGCGGGGTGGGCAGGTGCGGCTGGGGACACATGTGGCCTAGAGGGGCCCCCCGCCCACTCTCCACGGCCGGGCCTGCACCTCCATCTCTCATGCTCAGAGGCTCTGGGATGTCGGGGGGCTGCTGGGGCTTGGGGGTCCCAGGGCACCTTCCCCCGGATCCGCAGGGCTGTGGTGCAGGGGGAGGCCTGACGTGCGGCCTCGGACATGCCCTCAGACTGGCCTCCCGGGAATGACGGTCACCAGGGGCCTGGATCCACACGGAGTCACCAGGGAGCTCAGGCCCCGTGTGGGTCGGGTGCTTGCAACAAGCCTCTGGATGGCGTGTGTGGATATCTGCGTGCCGGGCCGACACGTCCCGGGCTCCAGCGGGCTGGGGGGCGGGGAGGACCAGGAAGATGGGGTTTCTGAGCAGAGCCGGCCTGCCCTCCTCAGGGTGCTTATTGGCCTCCCGGCCCAGCTGTGTTGTGTCCAGTCATGGCCCCTGCCCAGCACGAGTCGTGCCCCATGCCGCCTGGGCCGTGAAATGCCGGAGGCTCCTGCCCCCCAACAGGTGTCTGTGATCCCCCCCACCTGGCAGGTCCCTGACCTTGGGGAGGAATCAGGGCCCTGGGTGTCAACGCGGGGCTGCCCGGGGCCCGAGCGAGCGGGGCGGGTGCAGGAAGAGCTCCAGCTCGGGGCGTCAGGGGATCTGGTCCCCACAGGCCGTTTAGGAGAAGACGGCCAGCGGGGGCCGGGCGCATCTCCTGTCCAAGATGGAGCCCCTGGTTTTCGTCGCCGTCCGTTGTAAGAATCTGTGAGCGTCTGACCCAACAAACCATGTCACCCGACGGGCCAGTCCCGCTTCCGTACCCAGGACGCCCGCGGTCACCAAGTAACGGAGCCGTTTCTCCCGCTCTCACTTGCCAGGGTCCGTCGTCCAAACCCAGCCTCCCTGAGGCTCCCCCAGTCACTTCTCCGCCCTTGGCTGCAGACAGGAATGAGGAAGATTCCAGAACGGAAGAAATTGGGGAAGAAACCACGGTGTCTTCGTTGGCAGGTAAAACCGTTGGCTGGTGTGGCGTCTGTGTCCGTGGCGTGCCCGGGCGGCAAGGGGCTCTGTCCTTCGTGGACACACGCCCAGCCGGGGGAGTGGGCAGTGCCCACCCGGCCCCTGGTGGCCCCGGGCGAGTCGCCGCAGAGCTCTGGGCCTGCTCTTTGTGGTCCGTTTCTTGTGCTGCTGGGGCTGGTGGGGGTTTGCGGGGCCGAGCCGCGGGCACTGCGGGCTCGCTGGGAGGACATGGGAGTTGGCTTGGAGGGGGACACGTCGTGGGACAGATCAGCCTCTGCCCGGCACCTCCGTGAACTAGGTCCACATGTGGGATCGGGGATGTTCCCTGGGGACCATGGTGGGGGGTCTGCTGGCCGGGGTCAGGTAGGGCTGCGGGGGTGGGCCCTCCGGAGGCCGGGCTCCGGGGCCGCGGACACACAGAGAACGTCAGCTGTCTGTCGCTAACGGGTCGCTGTGAACGCGGCTGTTGGGGGCGGGGAGCACCCGTGTCTTCCCTCGCAGTCCCAGGGCTGCGTCCTCTCCTGGCGGCCCCCAACCCGCCTCCCGCTCACTCAGGTTCTTAGGAGAACTCGGGTCCCTGCAGCTGTAGGACAGAGGCTCCCCAGGGATCAGTCCTAGGTCCTAAGGGCCACCCCCGTTCCTCGGTTCCTGGCCTCCCGCGCATCTTCCACACCAGCCACGGCAGGGGGAGTCCTCTTCCTGCTTTGAATTTCCCGAACCTCCCCTCCCGCCTCACCCCTCCTGCCTTCCTTTACAGTTTTGGGGGATTATTGGGTTGTACCCCAATAATCCAGGTTAATCTCCCGACCTGTAAGTCGGCTACTTGGTAACCTCCACGTCGCACCTCCAGAGTGCCCCCCAGCAGCACTGGACTCGGGTCTGGTGGCTGGAGCGGGGCGAGCTTACGGAGACGCTGGCGGGGTTCCGTCTTCCAGACTCACGTCAAGGCTGGAGGAAGGGATGTAGATGTTTTTTATTTTAAAGAGAATTAATTGGTGTCAAAAAATTACTGAAATAAGACATGCTCCGTGCAGCTTAGAAACTTAGAGACCTGACAGGCGGCCCCCCAGGACCCTGTCATTCACGTCCCCCAAGGACCTGGTGCTGGGAGCGGTGGTCACGGAGCAGCTCCCCGAGGCTGCAGCCAAGCCGGGCGATGTTGGCAGACAGTCTGGCCCCTTGGGGTCCCGAGTGAGGGACTTACACCCTCCGGGCCACAGGGTCACCCCACCCTGGCCTCACTGTGCCCCCAGCCCAGGGCTGCCCTTGGGAGCCGCCCTCATGGGCCTGGGGTCACTTTCTGGTTTTGTTCCTGGTATGATCCGCGCACAATGAACTGGGTGTGTTTAAACCATGCGGTCCGATGAGTTGGGACCCACATGTCCTCCTGTGAAAGCATCACGAGGAGGGCATGGCCGCGTGACCCAGCCCCAGACGGCTGTCACCCACCTTGCAATCCCTCCGTCCCGCCCCTGCCCCGTCCCCGGCGACACCTGATCTCTCTGTTGCTGCGGACGCAGGCATTCCCTGGAGCGTGACGTATGTGGGATCCCACGCCCCGTGCCTTTTTGTCTGTAATCATCGTGTTATGACTCGGTACTGTTGGTCCAGGTGGTCTCCACGTGTGGACGGACACGGAGCCGCCTGTCCACTCCACTGCGGGGGGGCATTGCGTCGTGTCCATGTTGGGGCCGTTAGGGCAGGAGATGCTGTGGGGTTCCGGGCGAGCCTCTGCGGGGACACCGGCTCCTGTGTCTCCCAGTCAGCACCTCGGAGGGGAATGGGGGGGCCTGGGCGTGGGGGTGCCCTTCAGTAGCTGAGAAGCTGCCGGCCGTTTCCCAAGGCAGCTGCTGCAGACGCCGTCCCCGCCGCTCTTGGGCGGCGCTGGGCATGGCCACCCTCCTTCACGCCCATCCTGGCAGGTGCGCCGGGCAGCTCGGGCCCAGCCGGTCCCCGTGACCGGCGCTGTTGAGCCCCTTTCCACGGGCTCCTGTGCCGTTCATGCGCTGTCCTCGGGAAGGAATCCGTCCTGATCTTCGCGGGCTGCGTGTTTTCCCGTCCCCGAGTGTTGGGAGTTTTGGCGCTCGGGATGGCACGCCCCCGCCAGGTGTCCGTTCTGTGAATAATTTTCCAGCCTGCGGTTTACCTGTTCCTTTTGTTAATCGTGTCGCTAGAAGGGCAGAATGGGTCAGTTATGAGTTTTGATGAAACTCCATTTATCAACCCGTTCATTCATGGATCTCAGCTCTGCTGCTGTGTCCGGGAAGTCGGCCCAGCCCAAGACCACAAAGGCTTTCCGACGTGTTCTGGTCAGGGTCACGGTCCCAGGCTTTGCATTTTGCTCTGGGACCTGCTTTGAGTTCAGTTTGGCATTTGGCATAAAGTACGGTTCTCAGCTCCCCTTCCCCTCCATGCCCTCCCCTCCGTGCCCTCCCCTCCCCTCCCCTCCCCTTTATTCCTGTCTCCTGCTGACCTGCGGTGTTGCCCTTGTTGGAAATCAAGTCCCCGTGTATGCGTCTGTCCCGAGACTCCCGTGCTGTTCCGTGAGTCCGTCTGGCCACACCGTCCTGATTCCCAGAGCTTTGTAATGTCTCGAGATGGCGTCGTGTGACGTCCAGATTTGCTCTCTCTTTGGGAAGCTGCTCTGGTTTTTACGTCCTTTGCATTTCCTCGTGCGGTTCAGACTCCGTTTGTCTTTTCTGCAAGGACGGCCAGCAGGACCATAGGCCGGAACGTCTCTGGTCCCGTGGCCAGTCCTGGAGGAGGTACGGGCAGCCCGGCGGCTCCGCGTCTTCCAAACACGGTTTCTCTCCTTTGTTTTCCTTCAACGAGACGTTGCCGTTTCAGCGCTCGCTGAGGCGGAGATCTTACATTTGCCTTAGATCGTACCAGTGTTGGGAATACAGGCCACAGAGGTTCGCACGCTGTGCCGTCTGCCACGGAAGAGGCTGCCCTCCTGCGCCGACCGGCACCTCGTGGGGGGGTCCGCGGTGGGCTGTGTCTGACGGCCAGTCTGTGGGGCTCAGGGCCATCCGGGAGGCACTGGCGGGGTGGTCAGGGGCTGCGGTCAGGGGCTCTAGCTGGCACCCCACGCTGTGGAGTGTGGACACGGCTCAGATTCCTTCTGGACACAGGACAGGGTCCTGCAGAGCTGTGCCGGGGGCAGAGACGGGTATGGCCCTGGACGGCGGGGGCACCTGTCCCTGGTTAGCTGAAGGGCCTCAGGTCCCCTGTGGCCCCCACACGCTGCCTGCGAACCCGCCAGAGCACCCATCCCCCTCCCCCGCAGGGGAAGAATGTTCCTCCCAACCTCCCTCGGCAAACGGGCCGCGTGAGCCCCGGGCCTTCCAACTGCCTGGCGGTGCGGACCCTAGTGGATGAAGGTTTGGGGAGCAGCCTTAGTGCATCCCCCAAATTCCTCGTCAGTCACAAATGGGAAGGTGCCCATCCTGAGTCCGTCCTGGCATCAGCAGGGCGAGCCAGCAGCTGGTGTCTCGGGGGCCTGCGCTCTGGGGTCTCTGGTCTGCCTGGTGTTGTGGCCCCGGAGCTCTGTGGGAACGTCCGCAGCTCCGGGCCCTCCTGAGGCAGGCCAGCAGCCCATCTGGCCGGACTTGGCCCGCGGGCAGCTCACTTCCTGGGTTCCTGGCACGTCCACCGTCAACCGTCCCCAGGAAGAAGCTACAGAGGACGGCGTGGGGCCAGTGGAGACGCTTTGGTCCGAGCTGTTCAGTCACCGTGTGTAACAGCACGAGATGTCCTGATGTGACCACCCGGCGTAGGACGGCGTCCTCGAGCTTGGGGGGCATGTGGCATTCTAGAGGAGGGGTTGCGATGAACGCAGCAAGTGTTAGGGGTTTGGCAAGAGAAGGAATAACGTGTGTGCACATGTAAGAATGTGCACATGTGTGCAAGATAGGCACATGTGTGTGAGTGTGCGCGTGTGCACAAGTGTGCGCACGCATATGCAAGTGTGTGCACATGTGCCGCGTGTGCAAGTGTGCGCGAGAGTGTGCACGTGTGTATGTGCACATGAACTGTGCACGCACACATGTGCGGGGTGAGTGCGAGCGTGTGCACACGCATCGGTGTGTTGGGGACACAGGTGGGCTCCAGGCAGGCCGCGTCCTGGGACCGCAGGCAGCCTGGGTCGGGCCGTGAGCCCCACGTGCCGCGGGGCCGTGCTCTGGGTGTGACGGCCGCCTCTGCTCCCCCAGCTCGGACCCTCCCCAGCTTGGATATGGTCACCTCAGGGAGCATTTGGAGCCTCGGGGGCAGCCTGGAAGAGGTAAGGCCCATTCCCTGACCCCGGGCGGCGGTGCTTCTAGCATGCGCGGGGGACCCCGGCACAGCTCCTGGGGCCACACTGCCTCTTCCGTCCTTGTCCTGGGGCTGCACCCAGGGGCACCAGTGGCCCCTTGCAGTGCTAGGAGCGCGTGGCTGGCCTGGTTGGCACCAGCACCCGCTGTGTGTCCTGTGCGTGTCCCGGGACTGTGGAGGGTGCAGCCGTGGGCCCCTCAGCCTGTGTCCTCGCTTATTCATCCCCAGGGTCCTGCCGTGCGGAACCCTGAGGCACCGCCTGTACCCGGGCCACAGGGCCCCCCTGGACCCCCAGGGCCACCAGGGAAGGATGGCATCCCCGGAAGGGACGGCGAGCCAGTGAGTCTACCTTTGCTGGGCTGGGCCAGGGTGATGGGCTGGGGCAGGAAGGGACAGGTGGGAGGGATGTGGCCAACCAGTAGGTCCTGGGAGGGCGACCTCAGGCTAGCCCTGACCTCGAGGCCACATCCTCCCTGCGCCCGGAGGCCGGGGGCGACCACCGGCAGGGCCAGCCCACAGCGTGTGAGGAGGGAGGCTCTCCAGGTCCACCCCTGGCCCTTGCATGGGGCTTGGGGTGCGGGGCTCCAGGTCCGTGTTCAGATCAGAATGGGGACATGGGGTGTCACTCTGTGGCTCACGGTTCTCTCGCTCGTTCCAGGGGGATCCCGGTGAAGACGGGAGACCGGTAAGTTGGCCTTTCTTCCAGAGCCGGGTTTATCTGTCACCTTGGCGTGAGACCTTCAGGCTCTGTGCCTGTGACACTCTGTCAACTCAACTCAGCACAGAGATTTCACAATGAAGCCATTTTGAAAATTCAGCTTAACTTTTGTCGAGAAAATACGAGTCTAACTATTGATCGAAAAATACACAGTTACGTGTTCCTCCTCCGGCGGCTCCTCCCGGCTCAGCTGTCTGCCATGCCGCCTGTCTGCGACGGCAAAGGACCCGCTCCCTGACCGAGCTGCTGGTCTTTGTTTTTCAGGGCGACCCTGGGCCACAGGGCTTCCCCGGGACCCCGGGAGACGCGGGCCCCAAGGGCGAGAAGGTGAGTGTCTGAGGGTCAGGGCCCCCGGCTCCCCAGCCCTGATGGCAGCGAGGGCCATCCACCCTGACGTAACTGCTCTCTTTTATCCCCAGGGAGACCCCGGGGTCGGGCCGAGAGGACCCCCGGGACCCCAAGGGCCTCCAGGGCCACCAGGACCCTCCTTCAGGCATGACAAGCTGGTGAGTTGTGGCTGTGATCCCGTCCAGCACGGGGCCCATCTGCCGCCCCAGGACGAAGGACCCCCTTCCTGGCTTGGCTTCCTAACACCTCCTCCTTCAGACTCACCCGCTTCCCAAGTGGGTGTCCAGGCCTGGGGGTCGGCCCCTGCCTTCCGGCTGCAAGGAGTAGAGGTCCGTGGGGCCTGCCAGGCTCTGGATCCTTCTGTCTGGCAGGCTGCGGCCCTTCGTGCTGTGGCTTCTCACTGGATCCTCCCAACTGTGGGCCGCCTGGGCAGGGTTCGTGGGGACTATCAGGCCGGGGCGAGCCCCCACCCGCTGACCTCAGGCAAGGGGACGGCCGGCTGGGAGGGCCCGGGCTCCCGACGACATGTCTGGGCTCTCTCCCTCAGACCTTCATCGACATGGAGGGGTCCGGGGTCGGCGGAGACCTGGAGAGCCTCCGGGTGAGTGTCCCCGGGTCCTGCCGGCTCCACAGGCACGTGGCTCCCGTGGGGGTTGGGGCCGTCCCCTGGCAGGGGCTGTGAGCTGTGACCACCCCGTGGTTCTCCATGTGCAGGGCCCCAGAGGCTTCCCCGGCCCCCCGGGGCCCCCAGGAGTCCCAGGCCTGCCCGGAGAGCCAGGCCGCTTCGGGATGAACAGCTCAGACGTGCCAGGACCCGCCGGCCTCCCTGGTGTGCCCGGGCGGGACGGGCCCCCTGGGCTTCCTGGCACCCCGGTAAGGCCTGCCTCCTGCCCCTCCTGTCCTTGTCCCCACCCGGGCTCAGCCTGGCCATACCCCTGAGTCCGCGGAGGGAGGGGCCCAGGCACCCAGCCATGCCACACGTGGGACTATTGTGGTTGGTTGGGCCACGGGAACCAGGTGTGCGTCATGTGGCATCTGTTCGGCAGCATGCTCTGGACGGGAGCCCCGTGCACGTGGCGTCCTCCCGGGGCTGGCACGCCGCCCCGTGCGGGTGACCAGCCCCTCCCCTCCCGTATTCAAGCAACTCCAACAAAAGCAAAGGAGAGGAAAGAAATATAAAAACTGCGCCCGCTGTGTGCGGCCTGCGAGCCACGGGCACGGTCTCTGGCGCACTGCGATCTGGCCCGTCGGGGGAGTGTCCGCGGCCTGGATTCTGGGGAGAGCACACGCCCAGATGGTCGTCCGCGAACCCATGACTCTTTCTCCGCAACTGAGTTCCGCCTGGCCCCGCACTCTGCTTTTCTCTCCCCCAGGGACCGCCAGGCCCTCCAGGAAAAGACGGGGGACCAGGGAAGATAGGCCAGAAAGGCAGCCCTGTAAGTCTGCGGGGGCGCTGACCTGCATGCACGGGAAACACCACAAAGGCGGCCACACAGGGCAGGTGGCCTTAGTCCAGCGTGCGGCCACCGTCCACCATCTGTCGAAGCTGCCAGGGGTCTGACAGTGGGGGCCGGCGGCCTCCGGAGTCGGCCAAGAACAACGCAGAAATTCAGGACGCCAGGCCTAGTGTTTCCTATGGAAATGAGCGGACTAAGGGGTTTGGGGTTTGGAGTAAGACTGACGCTTGATTTGGAAGTTCTGTCTCGGGTTTTAATTCTGGTTACAGCTGGGATTTCCAGGGTGGGGATGCCGGCATTTTCCGTGCGACCCTTCTGTGAGCGCCTGGCAGCATGGGGCTGAGCAGGGGCGCGCGGTCTGTGACTCGCTGTGCTCGGGGCCCTCACCGTGGGGACAGCTGGGCTAGAGGGGCCTCCCCCCGGGGAGAGGCGGCCGTCATCCCCCTCCCCGTTGAGCCTCATCCCGCCTGGAACGGGGTGGAGACGGCAACCCTGCAGGGTGCTGGGCCGGGAGGGCTCTCCCAGAGCTCTCGAGCCCGTCTCCTGGGTGCCGCGCAGGACGAGGTCAGCTCAGTGACGGTGACCTCGTGGGTCGGGATGAAATGAGTGAAACTGTTTGCTTCCCCCGCATCGGCCGCCCATCTTCTGCTTCCAGTGATTGTCGTCTTTCTCCTGCAGGGCGACGCGGGCGCCCCGGGACCTAAGGTACGGATGAGACAGCCGGCTGTCCGCTGGGTGGGAGGCTAGAAAAATAAACAGGAGGGGTCAGCGCGGACGGGGATGCCCGAGCACAGACATTAACACAGAAGCTTCCCGAAGGTGGAAGTTACCAGATGAGCTGGTCTAATGGGACCGGAAGGCACCAAGACTAAAACCAGGGAAGCAGAGTTTACGATTCTGCTGAGGTTGGCCCTCAGGTCAGGGCGCGCTAATGTCAGAACTCTGACTCTCTGTTAAACTGGCCTCAGGACGGCCCCTGCCCTGAGCCCAGCCCTCTGCAGGGGGGCCCCCTGCCTCGGCTCCCCACCCCCACCCTGCTCGCACGCTGGCAGGCCCTGGGCCCTTGGGACCCAGGCGCCCTCAGAGGCATCCCAGCCGCTCAGGCCCTCCTGCTCCTGCACGCCCCCGCCCCCCTCTCCGCGTGCTCTGGACCCGGAATGCCCCCGCCGCGTCGACGCTTCAGGGCACCCTCCCGCGCCGGCCCGCCACGGCCCCTCCCCACCCCTCCGCCCCGCGCCCACCTTGCCCCAGACCTGGAGGGAGGGTCTCAGCGTGTGCGTCTGCGGGGGTCCCGGCCTCGTCTCACTTTGTCCACTGCTGTGACGCAGCTGATAGCTTGTGTCTTGCTGCGCTAACAGTTTGGGTCAGGCGTCTGGTCGCGGGGCCCTCGGCTGCTTCCATCCGTACGGCCCGTGGGTCCCAGGGGAGCACATCGCTTCCGTTCACGTGACCCGGGAGAGACCGTGGCGGTGTGGCCAAGCCAGATTGGCGGGGACACGGGAGAGACGGCGTCTGCCGGAGAGCCCGAGGCCTCCCAGGCCGTCCTCCCGGTCACCCTCGTGGGTTCGGGCGACTCCCAAAGTCAGAGCAGGAGCGGGGGCTGCCAGGTGTGCTCATCCAACGTCTGCTCTCGGGCGGGCCCCTGGGGGGGGTTAGAGAGCACGCGAGGAAAGCGGGTGCAGCGGGGAGGCCGCGGCAGCGGGGAGGCCGCGGCTTCTCAAGGCTCGGCCAGAAGTGGGAACATCCTGTCTCCCCACCTGTATAGGGAGACAAGGGTGACCGCGGCCCCACTGGTGCTCCTGGGGAGAATGGCGTGGCAGGAGCCCCCGGACCAGCTGGACCACCAGGGCCCCCCGGCCCCCCCGGCCCACCAGGACCAGGACTCGCCGCGGGGTTTGTGAGTACCAGCGGCTGCCGCCCCCAGACATCCCCGGGCACCGCGCCCCGACTGGCGGTATCTCCAGCCCCGTCCGAGCCCCCGGCCGAGCCCCCGGCGCAGGCTATTTACAGCCCTGCCCGACTCCCGACCGCGGCAGCGCCTGGACGGTGCCGCACGGTGGAACCGTGGGCCGTGGCAAGGAGCCGCTACCTGTTTCCTCGTGCGGTCCCTGCTCAGGGACCGTGTCCGGTGCGTGCTGCGGCAAGGCTGCTCCACGGGACGAGAGCAGAAACCAGACCCCGTCAGACAGCCTGGCCCCCGGCACGTGCTCAGGGGGGCTGCCCGGGCCCAGCGGGGTCCCTGCTGCTTCTCCTCGGCCCTCGGAGCCCACCCCCCTCAGCTACGGCCGAGTCTGTGCCAACGGCTGGCTCGAGGAAGGGGCTGCTCCTGTAAGAGACCCCAGCCCGGGCGCCCCTCCTGTGCTCTCCGCAGGGTGACATGGAAGGCTCCGGGGCGCCCTTCTGGTCGACAGCTCAAGGAGCCCGCGGGCCACAGGTACTGTCCTCGCGGGGCTCACTCGGCTCTCGGGGAGGGGGTGTCCCTGGGCCCAGCCCCAAAGTGGGACCCGGCAAGGCCCCTGGCTCCTTTTTTTATTTTTTTAAATGATTATTTATTTATTCATTTGACAGACAGAGATCAGAGGCAGGCAGAGAGAGGGGGGAAACAGGCTCACCGCTGAGCAGAGAGCCCGACGCGGGGCTCGATCCCAGGACCCTGGGATCATGACCTGAGCCGAAGGCAGAGGCTTTAGCCCACTGAGCCACCCAGGCGCCCCAAGGCCGCTGGCTCCTGGCACCATCCACACTCGGGCCCTTAGGACAGGAGCAGACTCTGCATATGGGAAAGCACCCCGGTGGTGCAGTGAGTGGACGGGCGGCACAGTGGCCCCTGAAAGACAGGTCTTTCCAGAAAGTAGCATCCTCCAGCCTCCGCATGGCTCCAACTTGGGGACGTAATAAACTTTTGACCGGAGTAGAATTTTTTCAGTGAACACGGGCACATTCCCGTGAAATCCCTCCTCGTTCTGCTGTTAACACGCGTGCGGGTCGGGCCTGGGTTTGGCTGGAGCTCCTGGTGCTCTGGAAGACCCAGGACTTAGCACAGGTGAGGGGCATGTCCTGGGGGTGGCCAGTGCCTCGGTCGTGGCCACCGCATGCCCGACGCCCTTCAGCCAGCATCTACCATGGGTCCAGACCCCACCTGGCGAGGGCGAGCCGCTGGCAACATTAAGGAGAATCTTCTCTTGGCGGAAAGGAGTCCCCTGGTGAGCTGTTTGCCCTTTAATGTGGTGTCTTTTGTGTAATAGAAGCCCCTGGTCTTGGGCTCAGTTAGCTGCCTGGGCCTCCCGTGGATGTGATCCAAGAGGTGACAGGTCATTCTTACTGTGACCCGAGGGCAGAGGGACCCGCCAGGAGGTGGCAGCGAGGTCTCGGGCGTGGGTCGTGGACCCGAGTACACAGATTCAATGCCCTTGATCCTGGAGGGGTCAGCAGGGCTGTTTTATGACCGTGGAGGGCATGGAGACCCTGGGGGCGTCACAGCAAAGCTGCGCAGCCCGTGCCTAGGGCAGGACCAAGGGCGGCGGCCCGTTTGCTCGAACGTGCTGACCCATCACTCCAGCAAACGGCGGCCAGTGCTCGTGGAGGGCACCAGGCTCGCCCGCCCCGGTCACCCGCGTGCTGCCTGAGGCGTCCAGCTGGTGCCCAGAACAGCCCCTCGCTCCTGGGACTGCCCGGGGCTGCCAGCACCTGTGGGAGCAAGGCCCTCCCTGCGGGACCTCAGGCTACTTTCCTTCTCTGTCCCACAGGGACCCGCCGGCCCGCCGGGGGTCAAGGTCAGTGAGCACCCCCCTCCCTCCGCACTAGGGGAGTAGCAGGAGTTCGCCCTGGGCCGTCTGTGAACTACGGGGAGCCCTGATGGGAGGGGACGGTCACCACCTGCCCCGAGCTTCCCTGTCGGCGGGGGGAGGCATCCTCCTAAAGCTGCGGTCCCTGCCTTTGCACATCTGAGGGTGCTTGCCGACCTGGGGAGATGAAGGAACCTGCCCCCCACACCTCCCAGACTCTGGGGCAGTGGGGTGACCGCCCTGGCACTCTTTCCACCTCTCTGCTTTACTCTCTGCTCCCCACCAGCCCCCACCCCTCCCCATGGGGGGCCGGGGGGTGGGATCCCTAGGAGGGCCCCCCACGGGTATGCCATGGCCCCCCGGACACATGGGTTTGAGGGCATACACAGGTCCAGTCTAGGGTGTTCTGGAATGTTCCCCTGATGGATGTTGTTTTAGAAGGTTTTGCTTTGATTTGCAAAACTTTGGGATATCTCAGAAGGTCGCGTTTTAGAAAGACACAATTTCTCGCTTAAAAATGGAGCCGCTCCTCAGAGCGAGCGGACGGCCCAGCTTCCGGAGTAGTCTAGGCCGCATGCGTCAGCTCACCGGGCCCGCACAGCTCCCCGCGGCCCCCGGGACCCTCCGCTCTGGATGGGGCAGGGTGGGGCCCGTGAGAGGCCACCCGCGTCATTAGCCCTCCCTCCTGGAGGAGGGAGAGGTCGGCGCTGCCATGGGGGCGGGCTGCCGTGCCGCACACTCACGGGCCCTTCTCCCACTCTAGGGGGATCCTGGGGTAACTGGACCGCCGGGCGCCAAGGTAAGGAAGAGTCTTTTCTCAGGTTCAGGAAGTCAGGGATCTTGACCAGCCCCAGTCGGAGCAGGGAGGGGCCCCATTGCCCCATCACCCCATCGCCCCGTCCCCTTGGAGCCAGGGGACTAAG
The DNA here is from genome assembly GCA_020311275.1 of Eira barbara. Lineage (NCBI taxonomy): Eukaryota > Metazoa > Chordata > Mammalia > Carnivora > Mustelidae > Eira > Eira barbara. Next base: position 1,115,677 of record JAHRIG010000369.1, on the reverse strand, counting down.
GATGAGGTTTGCATGGAGTGACCTTCAAGGCCAGACCCAGGGTCATTCTTTCTCTGGTCCTTCCTTGTGCTGTCTGGCCTCAGCCTTCCTTCCTTAGAGTCCAGGATTGTCCCAAGGGCACCCACTCCCAGGGCAACTCCCAGGACACCCTAGGATTCTGACCCCCCCAGGACACCCCCGTCCAGGACACCTGCCCCCTGACATGCCAGGACACACCCCCACCCCAGAACAGGCTTTCTCCCAGCTCTAAGGTGTGACTCTTGGGAACCACACGAGTCTGTCCAACCATGGTCCCCTCCCCTTCTCTGCCCCTTGGGGCTCCTAAGGAGGATGCTGGAGGCCCACTGGGCTGAATCGCCCTTGGGGGTGTGAGCTGGTGACCTGCAGAAGCACCGGCTTTCTCAGCCCCCTGACCCAAGGGTTCACTGGGGAGTGGGCTGACATTTGTCTCTCGCTATGTTGGATCCAGGGAGAAGTCGGGGCTGATGGGCCTCCCGGGTTCCCTGGCCTCCCTGGCAGAGAGGGCACAGCTGGAGCCCAGGTGAGTGGCTCCCCAGGACAGCGATGGGGGTCCATCCCCCAGGTGAGTGGCTCCCCAGGACTGCGATGGGGGGAACCACCCCGCAGGAGCTACTCTGATAAAGCCAGAGCCTCGGTATGGTCTCTGGGGGTTCCTGACCAGTTCTCTGTACCCGGAGGGGCGCAGACCTCTGTGGGCTGGCCTGGCTCACCCCTCCCCCAGGAAGGAAGAGCTCTCCACATCTTCACTCAGAGCCTCTGCTGGGGCTCTGGGGTCTCCGGGAGGGAGGTCAGGTTCTGACCCGTTTCCTTTTCATCTCTGCAGGGACCCAAAGGAGAGAAAGGGACCCCGGGAGAGAAAGTGAGTTGGGGCTCAGAGTCCCCGGGTAGGACAGCTCCATGTCCAGGCCTTGGGGCTGTCCCCGCCCCCTGCCACCTGCGTGGCCTTGGAGACTTGGGGCAAACCCCTCAAGTCTGGGGCCCTGGCTTGGAACCTGCCCTACTGGGGTGGGGGGCTCTCAGGGCCCTGGCCCCAGGCACCTCCTCACACCCAGAGGGCATGCGGGTCCCGTCCAGAGACCCCCGCAAGCAATCTAAGTGCTGGACACAAGCTTTCTCTTCCAGGGCGACCCAGGGAGGGACGGAGTGGGACAACCCGGCCTCCCCGGACCCCCCGGACCCCCGGGGCCTGTCGTCTACCTGTCGGAGCAGGATGTAAGGACGCCGAAGCCGCTTTCTGAGAGCCCTTTCCGAGGCCTGGGGGGGCCGCCGCTCTGCCCCACCCCCAGCACTGGCTACAGCTGGTGCAGCCCCAACCCGGACCCTGTGGGGGGACCCCCAAAGACACCAGGGTTTACGGTCTGTCAGTTCTATTCAGAACCCGTGACCGTGTCTCATTCCGGTGATAGTTCTACATTATCTAAGAGGAGAAAAATACAGGGCTGTGTGTCCAGAGAAAAACGGAAGTTCTGTAGCGGAAAATCGAGACGGAACAGGCCTCCCCGTCAGGGTCCCCGGTCCCGCGCCCGCTCGCTGCCCACGCTGGCGGCTCCACTCCAGCCCCAGGCCCAGTACGGAGGTGGGGGACTGGCCCCGGGCCCCAGGGTCTCCGGAAGGTTCTCCGGTGCGGGGCAGGCTCCCAGCAGGTGGCTTCCCCTCCGATCCGAGGGACCTTGAGACCAAAGCCTGGAGGGCGATTGAAGGCACTTTCTCTTGCACGGCGCTGCCGTGCGGTTCTGTGGGTCCTGTAAGGAGTGGACTTTTCTCACAGACATGTCTCTTCCTTCCTTCCTGGGTTCCGTGTTTCTCTGGCGTGTGGACAGAGAGTGCTGGCCGGCGTGCCTGGACCCGAGGTACGTGTGCTGTCCTGGTGGGAACCGCGGCCCGCGTCCATGTGCCACCCTGCACCTCTCCGCACCCCCCACCTCCCACCCCTGCACCCCCCTACCGCGCCGACCCATCCCCCGACCAGTGCTGACCCGCCTCGCACCCACGCCCTGCACTGACCCGTCCCTCTCTCCTGCAGGGCCGGCCAGGGTTCGCGGGCTTTCCCGTAAGTGGCCTCTCTCTGTCCTGCACCAGCCGGGCACCCCTGGCAAGCCCAGTGGTGGAGCGTGCCCGCAAAGCTGAGGAACCCTCCGGGTCCTGAGCAGAAGCCCCCCAGGACCAGGGTGGAGGCTTGGGGTGGGGTTCTCGGGCAAGGCGTCGCGGGCCCTCCTCCGCCTGACTCAGGTCCAGACCAGGAGGCAGCCGTGGTGGACAGGCTCTCTCACGTGGCCCTCATTCCTGTCTGTCTGCCCACAGGGACCGGCTGGGCCAAAGGGAGATCTGGGCTCAAAAGGCCAGCAGGGCCTCCCAGGACCCAAGGTGAGAGGCCCGGGCGTCAGCTGCCCAGGGACCGCCCTCGCCATGACCCTGGAGGGGTGGACACATGACCTATGGCCAGGAGCATGTGACCAATTCTGACCTCACGTGGCCCGTGGAGGCTCCCCCACCCCAGAGCCCTGGGAGGGGAGGCCCCGCTCACCATGCTCTGGGGGCTGGGGGTCAAGGACCCCCCTTCCCCAGAGCCGGCCTCATGCCTGTCCCCCGCGCTGTTCAGGGTGAGAAGGGCGAGCCCGGCCCGGTCTTCAGCCCCGATGGCAGTGTGCTGGCGCCAGGCCAGAAAGGGGCCAAGGTGAGTCGGGTCCCTGAGACCACCAACCTTCAACCAGGCCGGGGAGGGGCGTTGCCAGGGGCTGTGGAAGGGCCCGAGAGGGGCCAGTTCCTGCCCCCACACGAGAGCCGCTCCTGAGCAGGGTTCCAGGAACTTCCATAGCCTGGGTCCCTGGCCCTTTCCTGTCCGTTCCTTGGTCACAGCCACACTGGCAAGGACCTCGAGGTCCAGAGCCTGGCATGCCCAGCCTGGCCACCACCGGCCGGCCCCTGATTCTCCCCTGCCTGTCGGCTGAGCCTACCCTGCAGACGGGCTGGGGACTCTCCGGGGGGTGGGGATGTCCAGTCCAGGCCTCGCCTGTGGGAGATGCCCTGCCCTGAGGATGCGGCCGTCCCTCAGGGGCTGCCGCTGCCGTGGGGTCCAAGCCCTCCTCCCTCAGGAGGCTCAGAGTGGTTTGAGGGGGCTGTGCCCAGGCCCCCCACCCCCAGACAGGCTCTGAGGGTCTCGGGGGGTAGCTGGATCTGGATTTGATGGCCGTGGGGGGCAGTCCTACAGGGGCCCCGAAGGCTCTCTGGCTGTGGGACCTTGGATCTCCAGGCCCAGAGAACTCTGCCAGCCCGAGGCCGGGGCGGCCCCCAGGCGGGCCTCACCCAAGCACCCCAGCCCAGAGCTGCTGCCCGCTACTGTATCCTCCCCTCCCTGGTGTCGTCACAGCCCCGAGGGCGAGGCTGGGTGGGGGATGACCTGCTGCCGTCTGACGGTGCCTCTGGTTTTCCGTTCAGGGAGATCCTGGCTTCCGAGGACCCCCGGTGAGTAGCGCCCCCCCCCCCCCAGCGAACACGCATGTGCAGTGTCCGGGAACATGCAGGCCCCGAAGGCACCGGCCACGGCCGGGCTGGAGTGGCCCGAGCAGACCAGCTACACCTGTCAAACGTGGGGGTAGGTGGCGGGCAGGAGGCCACAGCCGGGCTGATCTCTGCTCAGCTGGAAGGTGGTGCTCCTTTCTGCAGGGTCCCTACGGACGGCCGGGGCACAAGGGAGAGATTGGCTTCCCCGGGCGGCCGGTAAGGACCTGGGATTTCATGCTGCGGGCAGCGTGGGGGAGGGGAGAGGACCCCGGGCCCTCCCAGTGCCCTGCCCCGGGGACCATCCCTGCATGAGGACAGCTGTCTCCAGGACAAAGCCCAGCGATGCCCAGCTCATGGGTGGCTGGGGCGGAGCGTCTGGCTCCCGGGGAGATCCTGAGTGGGAACCGAGAGCGGGCGAGGCCGGATGGGAGGCAGCGCCAGCAGCCCCCTACCCTGTGCTCTGCCCCAGGGTCGCCCCGGGATGAACGGATTGAAGGGGGAGAAAGGGGAGCCAGGACACCCCGGCGTCGGCTCCGGTGTGAGGGTGAGTGTCCCCCAAGGGGCGGCGTGTCTGGAACACTGAGGGCCGCAGGGGATTCCCTACACTGTGACCCCGCTGGCACCAGGCCCCCACCGCTGACACGAGGTCCCCACACGCACGCACGCAGCCGCCCACGCTGCCAGGCAGAGACCCCGCGTGGCTCTCAGAGGGCACGGCTGCTTCCAAACACGGCCCCGGCCGTGGCGGCTTCCCTTCGCCCCGCGCCACGGCGTGACCCTCAGCACCTCTGCTGGCTTCCGAGCGGGGGTTTTCTTTGGTAGTTCAGGCGTTTGTAATCGTCTCTGCCTGCAGAGGTGGGACCTGCTCACGACCCCGCGGCCAGGCGCCCAGCCAGCCGCCTGGTGCCCTGGGGGACTTTGTTCCTGGAGGTCCGGCCCCGAGGCAGGGGCACGGGCGGGGGCACGGGGGTGACCACAGGCAGGCGGGGATGGCGCACCACCTCACCCATCCCTGGTCTCTCCTGACGCACATGGTCCAGGACACTGGCCACTTTCAGAAGAAGCCCTTGTCTTGGGCCGCCGGGCGGCACCGGGCTCCCTCTATGTGCACCAGTAGGGAAAGTTCCCACCCGAGCTCGGCCTCCAGCGCGGGCCTCTGGGGCTGCCCCTTGAGCCTGGAAACACACGGACTCCGCCTTGGGGTGCACGCCCCCCATCCAGTCCTGTCGCCCTCTCTGCGCGTCCCAAGGGGTGTTCTGAGAGGGGCGGCTCCGTGCCCAGGGACCCCCACAGCCATGGAGCGGACGGGACACTTCCTGATTCTGTGCTTTCCACGTTCAGTTTTCTAATGCTGCTGAGCCTTCTAGAAATGCTCCCGCTACATCTGCTCCTCTGGCCCTCCCGGGCCCGGCGAGAACGTGACTGACAGAACCCTTCTCCCTGTGTAGGGTCCACCCGGTCCCCCTGGGCCTCCGGGGCCCCCAGGGCCTCCTGGGGTTCCCATCTATGACAGCAACGTGAGTTCCCCCGCTTACCGAGTTCTCTCCTCTCCCTCCTCACAGGCCCAATCTAGGCCCACGCCCAGGGTGGTGTGGCTCAACCCCCAGGGGGGCTGACCCCGAGGGAGGGGCTGAACTTGGGGGGGCTGACCCCCAGGGAGGGGGCTAACAATTTCTGGCAGAGGGGTTGGCTGGTTGGGACCCAGGCCCACCTGCCTGGCAGGCGGGCTGGAGAAGGGCGGGGGCCTCTCTGGATCTGGGAGCCTGAGGCTCCGGCCCCCGGGTCCTGGAGGGACACACATGCTGCTTTATGAGGTTCAGCCACATGAAGTGACCCGCAGGGCCAGATCCCATCACAAGCAGGGCTTCCGACCCCAAAGCCCGGTTTCCTCTCCCTTCTCCTCGCTGCCTGCTGGGGGTGTCCGTGTGGCCTCGCGGAGGGGAGGGGCCTCTGGGCTCGGGGGGCCTGCATGGGGGCCAGCTCCGCTCGGAGACTGCCTCCCTCACTGGCAGCTTCTCTGCAGGCCTTTACGGAGTCCGGCCGCCCTGGAGCCCCAGGATTGCCAGGTGAGGACGCCCGGGGCCTCGGGGAGGGCGGGCGGTGGCCCCTTGCAGGACGCTGAGTGCCCAGGGACGCTCTGCTCCCGGGGCAGCGGAAGTCTGGGCGTCTAATCCAGATCAGTCACAGCCGCCCGGCGGGGCCTCCCGGGGCCTCCCAGACCGGCCTTCCAGGCACGTCAGCAGGGGACACGGCACGGCCTGCACTGGCTCCCCGCCCTGCCTGCTGTCAGCGGGCGCACACCCGCAGGAGGGGCGGGGTCCCCGGGGGCAGCCTGGGGCGGAGCTCTTGCCCCAGGTGTCCCAGATCCGTGTGACGCAGCTGCCCCAGGGTGCGGGCCCGGTGTGGTGGGCCGGAGGGCTTTATCACACATGCCATGACAGGTGCGGGCACCTCTGTCCCTCCAGGGCTCCAGGGGCCTTCTGGACCCAAGGGTGACAAAGGAGACGTGGGCCCTCCAGGACCACCAGGTGAGGGTGCTCTGGGCGGCCTTGGGCCGGGGAGGTTCCCCCACACTGCTGCGCCTGTGCTGACCCGGCTGCCCGCCTGCCCAGGCTCGCGGGGCCGCACAGGACCTGTGGCGCTAGGTCTGGGTGCGAGACACGTGGGTGGCCTGGCAGCAGGGTTGGGGGGTGGGGCTGGGCCTAGTGTGTTGGGGTCCCAGGATGGTGTGTGGGAGCCCTCATCGGCCGGACTGTTCCGGGGTTGGGGGACGGTGAGAACCCTCTGCCAAATTCTTCCCCTGCTGGACGAAACACAAGAAAACAGCAGCGTGAACGTCGGGGAGCCGGCAGGCCAGAAGCCCAGAGCGCCGGGGCCCCCAGCTCCAGGCAGCGCCAACCTCAGGGTGGCCCACCAGGACCTCCGTGGAGGGGGCTGCAGCTCAGAGCGAGGGCAGGTCGGAGGTGAAACCCCGGGTTTCCTCCAAGGGCTGCTCGAGCTCGCGGAGACTAGGGCTTACCGAGGCTGAGCAGGAGAACAAAATGGCCAGAACAGACCAGAACGCAAGAGGGAGGGCACATGGTGGGTGAGGCAGGCCCCGGGAGACCCGGCTGCGGCGGAGACCTAGGCGACAGGGTGCTCCAGCAGGGGGAGGCGAGGGCGTCCACAGGGAGCTGGGACCCGTGGAAAGCATCTGTTCCGTTCTGGAAGGGAGAGCCGGACCCGAGGACTCTGCATGGGACGGGCGAGGGAGCGAGGGGAGGGGAGGTCTGCGCCGAGCCGGGGGACAGGGCTGGGGTGAGGGGAACACCAGCAGGAGAGCTTGTGAAGGCGCCAGGGGTTTTCCAAGACTACAGAGAGACTCAAGGAGTCCTTCACACAACCGGCGAGAAGAGAGACGCCGGAGGAGGCTCCAGGAGGTGGAAAAGCTGCGAAACTGAGACGCCCCTTGGGGCCCAGAAGCAGCAGCCACGAGGCTGTCCCAGGACCAGCCCTGGCGGGACCGTGGGGCCTTCTGGGAGATGGAGGTGACGCCGGCGGTCCACGTTGCTGAGGGAAGAGACGCCGCCCGGAGCAGGTGGCCCTTGGCCACGCCAGACTCAAGTCGGGACGCACCTTGCCGGCTCAGGGACGAGCCGCGAACGGAGCAGGAGGGCGCCGCGGAAGCTGACACGCGGGAGGCCTGCCCCGGGGAGAAGGCCGGAGAGGAGAGAAAGGAACAGAGCCGACGGACACGTCGAAAGTGGCAGGAGGAGTGGGTCAAATGTGAAAGCAGTCGGTGCATCAAACGTGAGGACGGCGGCTACGGCACTTACAGGACAAACCCGTCAGCCGGATGAGAACAAGAGCGTACGCCGCTCAGCAGAGACGCTCGGCAGCGTGAGGACACACCTGCTGACCGCGGGAGGACGGGGAGGCCTCTGCGGGGAAGGGAGCTGTCTGTGCGCTTGTGTGTAGGTGTGCACCTGCGTGTACCCGTGTCTACCTGTGTGTATGTGTGCGTGCACCGCATGTGCATGGTGTGTGTGTGCACTAGCGCACACGTGCATACAAACGCAGTGTGTGTGTGTGTGTGTGTGTGTGTACGAGAAAGAGGTCACGCAGGTCTATCTTGAGGCAGGAAACGTTGCCAGAAATTCTAAGAAACTGTTCATGTCGATAAAGGGGGAAGCCCACCAGGAAAACACAGCAATCCCGGATTTCTGTGCGCCCAGCAACACGCCTTCTCGAGGTCAAGAGCAGGCCTGGGCGGGACAGCAGTTGTCGCGGGGGGTGTGGGGCTCCCGGCGGGCAATGGGACCGCGCACGGAAGAGCGGCTCGGGCGGGAGGTGGAGCGGCTGACGGCAGGTCACCGCTGGGCAGGTCACCGCCCGGCGACCACAACGTTCTCCGAGGCCCGGTCTGCACCCCACGGGCCCACGCGGGGCACGAGTGAGCAGGAAGTCCGCATCAGGGCCACACATTCCAGATGCGGAGAAAGCACATGGGAGCAGACACACTGGAATGGAAGGTGGCGAGGGGCTCCCCGCCCTCATCTGCGGCCACTGTGGGCCCCGGGGCAGCAGGACCCCAGAGGGGCTCCCACCAGGCAGCCCCCCACCCCCGGCCCCAGCCCCCGGGGTTCACCCAGCCGTTGTGTTTCAACGGCTCGACACGTCGCAGCCCCACGTGTCTCAGCCCCGGCTCTAGAAGTCAGAGGACGAGAGCAAAGTGACCTTGGGGAAGAGATGAGCCCTGAATGAGAAGGTCCGGACCAGGCCGCGGAGAAGCCCCCGGTGCTGGCGCGCCCCCTGCCGGACGGAGCGCGGAAGGGCGGCGGGCGGGGGGAGCCTGCGGGGCCACCCTCCTGGGGGGTGCCCGGGCCTCTGGCCCTCTGACCCCGGACCCTGGCCGCCACGGGGGTCCCGGCACGGCGGGAAGCGGGGGGAGCGGAATCCCTGCTGGGTGTTCTGGAAAGGAAGGAATAAAACTGCCATTCAAGCCCTGTTTCGACATTGGCCACCTGAAAGGATGTGCAGATAAACCCTTAGAATCAGTCGATTTACCGCCCTCAGGAGGAGACTTTACAAAAATCAACGACCCCGCGTAAAAACAAATTCTAAAAACGCGTCATGTGGAGAACCGGATCAGGACGGTGGCTCCCACGGGGGGGCTTCTGGGCAGGGGTTCTGGGCACCAGGCCAAGCCGCCAGGAATCCCCCCAGGAACAGAAATCCTAGAAGGCGAGGAAGGAAGACGCAGGTGGGAGCGGGGCGCTGCCGAGGGGCTCACAGAGGCCCCTCCCCGCTTCTCTCCTGCAGGGCAGTTCCCATTGGACCTCCTCCCGCTGGAGGCTGAAATGAAGGTGGGTGACACCCGCCCCACCCGCCTCGCGTTCCGCAGGGTTCGGGCAGGGCGGGGAAGTGGGGAGCCGAGCCCCGTCCGTCAGGCCAGACCTGGGCTCCGGAAGCTTCCGCCGCCTCACCTTGCTCACGCGGGCCTCCTGGGGTCATCCCTGCCCCCACGCCGGTGGTGGCAGCCGGGCCGTCTCAGACTAGCGTTTCCATCCACAGGGGGAGAAGGGGGACCGAGGGGATCCTGGGCAGAAGGGTGAACGGGGTGAGCCCGGGGGTGGCGGATTCTTCGGCTCAAGTGTGCCCGGCCCCCCCGGCCCGCCAGGCTACCCTGGGATTCCGGTAAGTCTGGGCTCCCCGGGCCTGTGCCAGGGTTCAGGGCCCCAGGGTCCCGGGCTGGAGCTGCGGCAGGTGCAGCTCGGCCGTGGACGCCTGCGAGGGCCACAGGCTGTGCCCGCGAGCTCTCCCCTCCAGTTCTCACCCCCACTTTCGGGGTGGGGGGGCTCATGGCCTGGGCGCACCTCCAGCCAGCCGGGGGGCAGGGGCATGAGGGACCCTCACCCAGCCCTTCATGCCTGCTCTCCCGCTGGCACTGATCTTTCCTCTGGGATCATTCACCCTAAAAGACTCCAGGGAGCCCGGACCACAGCTTCTGCCTGGGGGACGGATGGGGAAGGAGGGCTGTCAGGGGGGCTGCCCCTCCGTCTGTGTTCTGAGATCCGGTCCCAGCAAAGATGTGCGGTGTGGGAAGCCAGGTTTCCCAGGCCCTGTGGCATGGGGAGGGAGGAGGCGGGGAGGGAGGCAGGGGTGCCTGGAGCTGCTCCCTGCAGGACCTCTTGGAAAATGCAGCCCCACCCCTCAGGCTTTCCTGTCTCCTGTTTTGTTGAACGCCACCCCTCCCACTAGGGTCCCAAGGGAGAGAGCATTCGGGGCCAGCCTGGCCCACCTGGACCTCAGGGACCCCCTGGCATCGGCCACGAGGGGCGTCAGGGACCCCCTGGGCCCCCTGGACCCCCGGGTCCCCCAGGGCCCCCTTCCTTTCCTGGCCCTTACCGGCAAAGTAAGTCTGGCAGGGGATGGGGTCCTGGGCTCCCACCAGTCCAGCCGGGGCCACGAGCTCCATCTCTGGTTTCTCTCCTATAGCCGTCAGTGTTCCCGGCCCCCCAGGCCCACCTGGGCCCCCTGGGCCCCCTGGAACCATGGGCACGTCCTCCGGGGTAAGAGTCCTCCCAGTGTCTGGTCAGATGCTCCCTGCCCTGGCCTGGCCGGCCGCCCTTCCCTTCGACGACTGTGGGTGGGCTTTCAGAGACCCCCAGTGCTGGGCCCAGCTTTGGCCCTGTGGCAAAAGCACCGCAGCCTCGAGACGTGGTTTCCAAAGAGAAAGCGGGAGCCCAGGGGAAGCAGGGGACTCGGGGGGCCAGTAAGAAGGGGCCCCCGGAGAGCTCATGGGGAACGTGTGGACTTGGCGTCCAGTCCTCCCCGCGGGGGGCCTCCCCAGCCCACAGAGCCTTCTCAGGGACCAGCCTCATGGAGAAAGGGACGCACTCGAGCCCGCAGGATGGCCCCTAGTCCAGGTGCTGCCTGTGTGGGATGGGGACCCACCAGGTCGGGCTCCTGGCAGGTGAGGATCTGGGCCACGTACCAGACCATGCTGGACAAGGTGCCTGAGGTGCCGGAGGGCTGGCTCATCTTCGTGGCCGAGAGGGAGGAGCTGTACGTCCGGGTCCGCGGCGGGCTGCGGAAGGTCCTGGTGAGTTCCCCGCACACACGAGGGGGCGGAGCGCGTCCCCGGCCTGCCTGCGGTGCGGTAGGGTTCGGGGGAACACGCGTGAGGGGCGGGCCTGAGCCACGGACGCCTCGCGGGGTGAGTGACAGCGCTCTTCTGGACGTTTCTTTACTCTTTAACGAGTGGACTGTTCACGGAGAAGTGACCCTCCTGTTTACTTTTTTTAAAGATTTTTATTTATTTGCGAGAATGAGCATGAGCGGGGGCGGGGTGGGGGGAAGGGAGAAGCAGGCTCTGCGCTGAGCAGGGAGCCCGGTGTGGGGCTCGATCCCAGGACCCCGGGATCATGACCCCAGCCAAGGCAGACGCCTCACTGATGGAGCTCCCCGAGCGCCCCCCTCCCACTTTCAAAAGTAAACGTGGAAGGTGGCGTGTGCCAGGCGCTGCCGGGGAGGTTGGGGTGCCAGGCATTGGGGGTCGGTGGGGTAACCCCTGCATTTTCTTCCAGCTGGAGGCACGGACGCCACTCCCACGCGGGACGGTAAGGAGCCGTCTCCTCTCCACCGCCAATGGCGGCGGCTCTGGGGCCCTGGGATGCGGGGTGTGGGAGGGGTGCACAGACCACGAGGCTGCCTCCCTTCGGGCCACGCTCACCACCCTCCGAGGGTGCCAGGCTCAGAGATGGACCCCTGGGGGTCCGAGATATTTGGGTTTCCCGCCACCGTGGCTCTTCTCCAACGGCCCGGAGCCGAGGCTGCCTTAGGGGGTGTGTGTCCCAGGTTCCGCCAGTCTGTCCGCTCAGAGCCCAGCGGGTCCACTTCCGCACTCATTCATTCATTCAGCCTGGTCCTGGGCCCTCCCGTGTGCCAGGCACTGTTTCAGACAGGGACACGCAGGCCCAGGCCCCGTGGAGCTCACGGGCAGGAGGACACGTGGTGGAGATGGTGGGGAATGGGCGATTTCTGTGATTCTAGATCGTTAGCGCGGGGACCCGGTCGTAGGGCCCTGGGATACAGGCCGAGGCAGACTGCGGTACGTCAGGAGGCCTCCGGTGCTGCTGGGGATTGGACGGGGTGCGGGTCGCCTCTCTGAGATGGGGTGGAACAGGGCCTGGGGGCGGAGAGCTGGGGCGTCTGCAGGGGTGAGGACGGGCTGGAAGGCCGGGGATGTGGTCCTGACCTTGAGCACAGGCCCAGGTGACCACTGCCGGCACCAGGCTGGCCGGACTCCCGCCCTAACTCTCCAGGGCACCCCAGGGCCAGCGGGTCCACCGTGCAGCTCCCCACATGCGGGGTGCAGACGAAGCAGGTCCCAGACAGGCAGCCGGCACTCAGCCCGTCCAGGCAGGAGCACCGGGCCCTTGCCACTGCCTCTCTGTCTGCAGGACAACGAGGTGGCCGCCTTGCAGCCCCCTGCGGGCAACCCGTACCCCCGGCGGGAGCTTACCCACTCCACGGTGCGGCCCTGGCGGGCAGATGACATCCTGGCCAGCCCCCCGCGTCTGCCGGACCCCCAGCCGTACCCCGGGGCCCCACACCACGGCTCCTACCGGCACTTCCAGCCGCCTCGCCCCACCGGTGGGCCCACCCACAGCCACACCCACCAGGACTACCAGCCGGTGGTGAGCGACCCCAGGGGGATGTCAGCCCTCAGCCCACAGGGACTCCCGGGGCTGCCGGGAGGGTTCTCTAGGCCTGGGACCTGCCCTCCGGCTGTCTCCGGTGGAGGAAAGGACAGGAACTTGCCAGGGCGCTGGGCGGGGGTGGCGGCTGGCGGTGGCCGCTCTGGACCCCGGGACCCCCAGCACGGGGCACGCTCAGCCCCTGGGAAACGGCTGGCGGCTGACCCCGCGGCTCTCCCCCCTGCAGCTGCACCTGGTGGCCCTGAACGACCCCCAGCCGGGCGGACTGCGCGGCATCCGCGGGGCCGACTTCCAGTGCTTCCGGCAGGCGCGCGCCGCCGGGCTGCCTGGCACCTTCCGCGCCTTCCTGTCCTCGCGGCTGCAGGACCTCTACAGCGTGGTGCGCCGAGCCGACCGCACCGGCGTGCCCATCGTCAACCTCAGGGTGAGTGCGGCGGCCCTGGGGGCCTCCCAGAGCCTCCCACAGGGCTGGACCCCCCTGAGCTGCAGAGCCAGGCCCGCGCGTGCAGCGTCCTTGGAGCTCAGGCTTGGAAATGCTGCTGGGGGGCTCGATGGCCCCCACGCCTCGGCCTCCGTCCACCACTGTGTGCTCCTCAGGGCCAGATGGGGTCTGGGCCGGGGAGGGGGCTGTGCGAGGCGGCCCGCCTCTGGCAGGACATCTCCAGGGAGGGAATAAGGCCCAGTGCGCTTCCCTCCCCAGGACGAGGAGCTGTTCCCCAGCTGGGAGGCCTTGTTCTCGGGCTCCGAGGGCCAGCTGAAGCCTGGGGCCCGCATCTTCTCTTTCGACGGCAGAGACGTTCTGCGGCACCCGGCCTGGTAGGCTCCCCGGGCTGCTCCCCCCAGCAGTGGTGGCAGGGGTGTGGTCTGGGAGGTGGACCCCCAGGGACCAAGGATGGCCAGCTCTGTGCCCCCTCATGGGCCCCATATCCAGCCAACACGAGGCGCCTCTGGGAAGCACCCACTTTGCCCTGAGTAGCCAGGCCCTGGTCTGGGGCTGACGGCTACGGCGTCTCGCAGGCCCCAGAAGAGCGTGTGGCACGGCTCAGACCCCAGCGGGCGCCGGCTGACCGACAGCTACTGTGAGACGTGGCGGACAGAGGCTGCGGGCGTCACGGGCCAAGCGTCCTCCCTGCTGGCAGGCCGGCTGCTGGAGCAGAAGGCAGCGAGCTGCCACCACGCCTTCGTCGTGCTCTGCATCGAGAACAGTTTCATGACCTCGTCCTCCAAGTAGGGGCTCCGCCGGCTCGGAGAGACGGGACAGACGGGCAGCCCGACGGCCCACTGGGAGGCCAGGACATGGGAGAAGCGCCATGCAGGAGCACCCCCCCCCCCGGGTGGGGACCCGGCTGGGACACTTCCTTGTACGGCTCGCATGTCACGTAACCTCGAGAAATAAAAGGAAGCCAAAGGGTGTATTTTTTAAAAAGTTTAAAACAAAGCCTGGTGCCAGGGCTCTCGCGCCCCCTCCCACGCAGGGCCCTGTCCCCACCGTCTCGGCCCAGTCAGACCTGGGCTAGACCCTGCCCCGGCAAGGGGACTCACTATAGGGGGGAGGCGTGGGGTGCACGCCCCTGGGGCCCTCCGTGGCCCCTGCAGTGCTGACTCGGTTCCTGGGGGCCTCCCTCCCTCTCTGGGCCGCCCCAGGGGCTGCAGTGCTGTAACAGGCCCTTCCTCCCCAGCTGAGGGGCCACTGACGGGAGGGTTCTCTGGGCCGGGAGTCCCCAGGCCAGAGCCCTGCGTCATGCGCTCAGTGACCAGAGGGGGACACAGCCCCTTCCCCCGTGTCCTCTGCCCCCGCCCCACAGGGTTCACGGGGCACGTGCGCATGGATGCCCGACCCTCCCCCCACAGCACCCAGAGGTGCTGGTCCAGACCCCGTGAGCCGTGGGAAGGGCTGCGCTCAGCTGGGGGACCTAGCGGCCTGGGGTGGGGGACAGGCCGAGGCCCCTCCTTGGCCTCCTGACCACCTCTTTCCACCCCCGCCCCCGCTAGGCTAGGAGAGAATCAGGAGCCCCCATGCTTGGGGCTTGTGGTCTAACGCCCTTCAGGGGGAGTAGACAGTCTTGCATCTTGGAAGGGACACAAGGGGCTGAGAGACCCTGAGGGGGCGCCCTCCGGGCGGGTCCCCTCGCGGCTGCAGGACCTCTACGGCGTGGTGCGTTGAGCCGACCGCACCGGCATGCCCGTCGTCAACCTCAGGGTGAGTCGGCGGCCCTGGCGGCCCCCACGCTGCCCGCAGCCACTGCTGAGGTAGGTCAGTTTGAACCCACGTTGGGGACGGGCAGGCCACTGGAGGCCTGGGGAGAAGTGGGGTCTGGGGGCAGCGACCCCACGTCCACCTGACGGGCCTGCTGGTCAATGTCCAGCTTCCCCCACAGGACACAAGAGCCCACCGAGGTCTCTTGTTCAGGTAATGTTTTTACAAAAGGAAGAACGCTCCGGCAAGTACCTGGGAAACGGAGCCACGGCCGTGGGGGTCCAGGCCCCCAGCCTCGCGCTGCAGGGCCCGAGTCCCCATCCCACGCAAGGGTCCCCAGGGACAAGCAGCGCCTGCCTCCCAGGTTGGGGGGTGACAATGAGGAGGCACGTGAACCCCACTGCCCACCACATGTGGGCAGGGACAGGCCAGCCCCCAGCGTCCCAGCAGCTGCCTGAGTGTCCCCAGCAGGCGAGGGGACAGGACCAGAGTGCCAAGCAGGGTGGAGGGGCACCACCCTCGGGCCACGGCAAGACAAGCCACGGCCCCTCCTGAGGCAGGTAGCCCCCAGGCGCAGGGCACAGGGAGGTGCCATGGAGGGTCCCCGCTGGTCACTGGTTCCACAGTCTGAACCCTGGAATGTAGCTGAGGCCGGACACCTGGATCACTGACACCGAGGGGCGGGGACGTGGACGGGGCGTCTGTCCCAAAACGCCAAGGCCCCAGGACGTGGAGGATGCTGGCGGTGGCCTCTGGGGTCAGAGGTCAGGCTTTGGCCTCGGGCTGCTGGCTCTGCTCCTGGGCGGCCAGCGGCTGCATGGCCTTCTCCTCCACGGGGCTCAGCTCCGGGGGCTGGGGCGCGCGGCGGCCGTCCTGGAAATGCCGCACGACCACCACCAAGGCCCCCAAGAGGTAGACGCCAAACAGCACCAGGAAGTACACGAAGTAGATGAAAAACTGCGGCAGAGAGAGGGGAAGGGTTGGGGTGGGAGGGGTGAACTCAGCCCCGCAGAGGGGCAGGAGCAGGGCGCAGCGGGGCGGGGACCCTGCAGTCCTCCCTGGCTCTCCCTCCTCCTGCGGAGGCCACGGGAGCACTGCAGGGGGCGGGGACGGGTGCTCAGGGGTCAGGGGACAGCCCGGGGGCAGTCCCATGGGGTGCAAGCCCGCTCTCTACTCCCCTCCAGGCCACAGTCCAGCACAGCCCTGGGGTCTCCCGCCACTTTCCCACAGAACCCTGCACACGTCCTTTACAGTGAGGCCTCTGTGATCACCCAAGGCACTCTGCTCACTTTGGGACAATATGTGCTTCCCTCTGTGGGTCAAGTTTCCACGGTGGCCGAGGGCTCAAGGACATCTGTGTGTGCAGAGCCCGGTCGAGAACACGCAGCCTGAGGCACCAGAGGCCCAGCTGCACGGCCCCGAGACCCGGGCAGAGACCCGGGCATTCCCGAGCACAAGGCCAGTTCCCGCCCGGGGGACAGGTGCAGCCGCACACGTCCCAGCTGCTCAAGCGACCGCCAGGCCAGACAGTGCTGGACGGTCTCCGCATCCCCGGGCCAGACCAGGCATGAGTCCCACCCGAGGCCGTGGCGCTCCACTCCCCGCACGCCACTCTCCGATGCCTTCGGGAAAGCTCATCCTCACACCGACCCTGGGAACTGAGCCCTCAAGGACGTTGATTCCAGGGGTTGATGCTCAGTGTCCCCTGCTCCTGCCCCAACTATGGCTAGAAGCCTGGATGCCACACGCAGAACACACACGAGCGGGGAACTCCAGGCGGTGGAGGGCGGTTCACCAGTCGGGCCGCTGCAGCCGAGGATGCAGACATGTGTCCCCTGAGCTTTTTTAACTTTGCACTGGGTTTATTTTTAGATCTGAAGAAACCAGCAATCCAGAAAAGCCAGTTGATATAGGAAAAATACCCCAATAAAAGCTGTTCTTTGTAGCCAAAGAACGAGGAGAGGGGCACCCAGGACAGGGACCTGACAGAGGGGAGCCCCTGGCTACAGCAGGACCCACCCTCACCGCCCAGACTCTAACCAGGTGGTGGTGGTCAAGGCATGGCAGGGAGCTGGAAAGTTCACCCCAGCAGTGACCACACAAGAAGCCTAGACTTTCACTCTCCCCAAGCTGTAACAGGCCCCAACTCCCTGCGTGCAGAGTGAGAACTCTCACCATCACTCAGCAGCAGCAAGAACACCCCAACCCTGACGTGTCCCCTGAGGCCACGTGGGAAGCCATACAAGGCCCCCATGCACCTCCTAAGTGCGGGAGGCTGCAGGCCAGGTGGGGAGCCGGAACTCCCATCCCCACCCAGCAGTAAGAAGGAGGTCCCCATCCACCCCCAGGTCAGGAGGGCTGTTGGAGAGCCTGTTACCTGGCTGTGACAAGCCCGCGTTCCCAACTTCGTCTGTGAGAGCATCGCCAGGAGAAGCCAGTTACACTGGAGGGTTTCAGTAAGATCCAGATCTCATAACATAATATCCAAAATGCCCAGTTTTCAGTCACTCACCCGGCAGACTCAGAACCACAAAGGCCTCTGACTGAATAAATACAGTCAACAGACAAGGACGCTGAGATGACGCGGACAGTAATGTCATCGGAGAAAGACTTTAAAGCAGCCAAGACGAAAATGCTTCAACAAGCAGTAACACAGCAGGAACAGACAGAAACATTCAAGAAAAGACAGAACTAAAAACGCCATAACCAAACTAAAGACTCAAAGAATGGCATGTGCGGCAGAGCCGACGGGGCAGAGAAAACACTCCGTGAACAGGAATGGGGCGACGGAAGTCACCAACTCAGCAGCGAGAAAACAGACCAAAGAGTCACGAGCAGACCTCAGTCCCTTTACAACAAAAGACACGACGCTGTGTCATGAGAATCCCACAGGAGGAAAGAGGACGGGGCTGGCGAAGTACTTGATGAAATTATGGCTGACGACGCCCCAGAGCTGGTAAGAGACATAAACCTACAGATCTGAGACACTGAGGGAACCACGAACAGGACAGACCCAAAGAAAACCAGACCGTATGTAAACGTCTGAAAATAAAAGGCAAAGAAAAAGTAAAAACTCATGAAAGCAGCCAGAAAAAAAGTGACGCTTTAAGGGGAAAACAGTGGATTTTTCATCAGAAGCCATGAAAACCACAAGGAAGGAAACACATTTTCAAAGTTAAAAGAAAAAGCTATCAATGTAGAGGCCTACATCCAGTAATAATCTCTAGAAATGGAATCAAGACGCTCCTGGAAGAAGAAAAACGAAGACGTCTGTCAACCTACCCGAAAAGAACGGCTGAAAGGAGGTGCTCAAAACAGAAATCATAAAGAAACCCTGAACCAACAGGAAAGGGAAAGAACACAGTGAGCCAAATCACGGGTAAACAGAAGATTTTCCTTCTCCTCTAGAATCTTCTAGATTGGACAGTTAAAGCAGAAGTCAGAACCCGGTCTCATGTCGCTGTACTGGTACACGGAGGAAACAGTCAAGACACTGTACTATTAACAGTGGGAGACAGAATGACACAGTAGGAGGCAAGATTTCTATACTTCACTCAAACTGCTCATTTAACCCAAAAGCCACCATCAAAAAAGCCGTACTAAGAGATATGCTGAAAAAACACAACAGATAAACCAAAATGAAATTCTAAAGAATGTGCAAACAATCCACAGGAAGGCACAGAAAATAAAAAGCAGAGAGAAGAACAGAAAAATGGTACGGCAGCATCAACTCTAGCACTTCGATGTTACACTAACTGTAAATGGTCTAAACTGGCCACTTACTAAGGCAGGCTAGATGAAAGAACACGACTCAACCGTCTGCGTCTGCAGGACACTCATTTCAAATACAACGATACAGTCGGGTAACAGGTAAAGGGGCAGAAAAGAATGTATCGTGCAAACATTAATTATAGAAAAATGGGCGATGTTGCTGGCGGGCAGAGTAGACTTCAGAGAAAAGATGACCAGAGGCAGAGAAGGACATTCCATTCCATAATGGTCAAAGCTCAATCCGTCGAGACACACAGCCATTCCCAAGGCACATGCAACGAAGAGAAGAGCTGCGGGCGCGCAGCGGAAACAGGATGGAGCCAAAAGGACAGACAGCCGAGCCCACAGCTGAGGACAGAGATGCCGATACCCCTCTGTCAACGACGGAACGAGACGAAAGTCACAAGGATGGAGAACAAGTCGACATCATCACCAACAGGACCTGACAGGAATCTATAAAACGCTCTGTCCAACGAGAGCAGAAATCACACCCTTCCGAGGGTCCACAGAACACCTAACAAGACAGACCACATCCTGGGCCATTAAACAAACCTCGATCAACTAAAAAGACAGACAGACTGTATTCTCTGATCACAAAATAGAATGAAAACAGAAATCAGCAACAAAGAGATACGGGAAAATCTCCAAACACCTGGAAACTAAACAAAACTCTTTGAAATAATTATAGGTCAGAAAAAGTCTCAAGAGCGATCAGAAAATACACTGGAATGGACAAAAATGAAAATGCAACACACCAATGTGCAGGTGCGGCCACAGTAGTACCGGGAGGGAAACGCATAGCACTGAAAACACAAACACCACAAAGGAAGTTTCATCATTAATCGAAGCTCTCGTCTCATGAACTTAGAAAAACATGAACAAGATAAATATAAAGCAAGTAGAAGGAAATGATAAAGAGAAAGTTCAAGGGGCGCCTGGGGGGCTCAGTGGGTTGGAGCCTCTGCCTTCAGCTCGGGTCATGATCGCAGGATTCTGGGATCGAGCCCCGCGTCGGGCTCTCTGCTCGGCGGGGAGCCTGCTTCCCCCTCTCTCTCCGCCTGCCTCTCTGCCTGCTTGTGATCTCTGTCAAATAAATTTTAAAAAAAAGAGAGAGAAAAAGTTCGAACCAGCTTCAGGAAGGCAAGGCTAGGAAATTAAAAGCACAGGGACAACAAACCCCCCGGAACCAATAAATGACCTCAGTGAGACTGTGAAAGACCAACATTCGAGCACCGACTTTATTTCTGGGTATTCACGACACACAGATACTGCTACAAACTGAACTGTGTCCTGCCCGAAGTTCACCTGTGAGAGCCTCACTCCCAGTGCGACCGTATCTGGGACAAGGCCTTCAAGGAGGTGATTAAGGTCAAAGAGGGTCCTAACCGTGGGCCCTATTCTAACAGGGCTGGTGTCCTGAGAGGGAGAGAGACACGGATGTGTACACACAGAGAAAAGGCCACATGAGGACACAGAAGGCGACGTCTACGTGCCAGTGGGCTGCTCAGGAGGAGCCGGCCCTGCTCACACCTTGGTCTCGGACTTCTAGATTCCAGGACTGTGAGACATAAAGTGTGTGAGCGGCCGGCCCTCTGGTGTTCTGATACAGCAGCCCTGGCAGCACATGCAGACGCTAAAATTAAAAATACAGTATCATTCACGACTGCTGAAAGAAACAACGAAATACTCAGGTAGAAATCTACTACAGCAGGAGCAATATATGCTGAGAACCACCAGTGCTGAAAGAAACCCAGAAAGTTCTAACTAAACGGAGAATGCACCTGCCCACAGACGGCAGACTCGACAGAGGAGAGGTTTTCCGTCTCCCAGAAATGACTCAGCGCGACATTCGCGAGACCAGCCAGGACTTCGGCAGGTCGACGAAACGACTCCAAAATCTACACGGAAAGGCAAAGACGCTGTAACAGCTAAAACAATTCTGAAGAAACATTTCAAAGCTGGAGGAATCGGTCTGCCCCGTTTCGGAACGTCCCATGCGGCCGGAGAGCGGAAGGCTGCGGGGGAAGGGCGGGAGCAGAGCACAGGGACACACGGAGAAGCCACAAGCAGACTCGCACAGACACGCGCCACTGGATCCTGACCCAGGCGCGGAGAAGAGCGTCTCTTCGACGAGAGCCGTGGCGCGGCGGGACGTGCGCAGACGAGCCGCCTTGACGGAAACCTCACACCCCACACAAACGTAACTCAGGACAGCTCACAGACTTGCATGCACAACTACAGAACGTTGTTCCCTTTGCTTTTTGTATTTTGTTGTTTAGAAGGGGGGTGGGGGAGGGGGAAAGGGAGAGAGAATCTTAAGCAGACCCCACACCCAGCGCAGAGCCCAAGGCGGGACTCGAGCTCACGACGCTGAGAACACGACCGGAGCGAAACCAAGAGTTGGACGCTTAACCGACTGAGCCGCCCAGGTGCCCCATTTACGTCTTTCTTCTTCAGGTTGACGTATGTGTTTTACTACTCTCTACAGACAACGTGGGACTCATGTTCACAGCCCCCGGGTCAAGAGTTCGCATGCTCTTCTGACCGGGCCAGTCTTTAAAACTTTAAAAAACATACCGGGGGAAACTTCCAGAGCCCGGGTTATGCCCAAAGTTCTTACACTTGGCACCAAAACTCAGATCCGTAACGAAAGAAACAGATGAATCAGATCTCGCCAAAATGAAGACGTTCTGCTCTGCAAAACCCTGTCAGGAGAGAAAGACGAGCCACAGCTGCCGAGGGCACGTGTGAACCAGACACGGCCGACCTCGAGAACGCAGGGCTTAGAGGCGCCGCATGTAACGTCCGACTGACCTGGTCACGTGCCGTTGACCAGCAGCTCTACCAGTGACACAGCTGACACCGTGTGCACGGACATCACGCTCCCACAATACGGTCAGCTGCAGACAGTGCTACGGAAAATCGTCAAGAAAACACACCTGTCATGAGCACTACGTCTGCTGAATAAGTCTACATCGATGTGGACCCACGTAGTCCACACCGTGTTACTCCAGGGTCTGGTGTAAATCCCCCAAAGGACTAGTTCCTCCAACAGACAGACAACAAACCCCAAGAGTGAAAACAAGCCCCCCTAGGTGGGAAAGCAGCGGCAGAGGACGGTCTCGCCAGACGACGTGCAGGGGGCGCACGAGGGCAGAGCCCGGCTTGCGACATCGGGGACACGCAATCGGGACCACAAACGGGCACCACCCCAGCCAGTCAGATGCTCAGCAAAAAACAGGGATGACCCCAGAAGGATTTGGGAGCACTGGCTCTCCTCACCGCCCCATACCTGCCGGCAGGAAGGCAAAGCAGAGCAGCCCCCGGGAGTCGGCCACGGCTCTGCCGCGCATGCACCCGGACAAGCCACGGCCTGCGCTCGGTGCTCAAGGCTCCTGTGTCCACAACAGCCAACAACCGGGAACAGGCCAGAGTCCTTTATGGGGACCAAGCACACACGCCGTGTCCACCACCAGTGGAGGGCAGCGACGGATGGATGGACACACACACACACACACACACACACACACATGGGGACCCATGTGGATCCCGGGGGGTGGGGTGGGCTAAGCGAGAAAGCCCAACCCACAGGTGACAGACCACGATTCCGCCTAAGTGACACTCTTGAAACAAGATACAGAAACGGTGGAGAGACTGTAGGGTTGGGGTCAGGGGTGTGGCCAGGAACGGCCACTGCAGGGCCCTGAAGGGCAGGCGTGTTCTCGCTCTCGCCTGTGTAAGGTCAGTCCCCCAGAGGGACGCCGCCCCGCAGGGCATGTCCGGCGGAGACAGTGGGAACAGGCGCGTGGGTCTGCACTACCTCTCACGCTGCATCGGAACGTACGGTTATCCAAACCTAAAGTCTAACTTAAAAAACAAGCAAACCCAGGCCAGCTCCCCACCTGCTGTGCCCCGGGTCCACGAGTCTCCATCCAGCCTGAACGCCGACTCCCTCTCAACACCGAGAGTCGACAACGGAGCCTGGAGGCTGGCAGGGGGCCCCGGCACTCGCCGCAACTCCAGGAAGCATGGCCAACCTCGGACCCCACAGAGCCACCCCCGCAGGAGAGAATCACCAGGGACAGGCCCCAACCCGAGGTTCACGGAATCTCCTGCAGGAAACCAGCCACCCCCGCCGCTCGGCTAAGGAGAAACTGAGAAACCGCCGTCAGCCTGAACCCTTGCGTTTCTGCAGCGGACGCTGGTTCAGAACAACCCCGCCCAGCTTCCTCCTTTTTCTGCACAAAATACGTCCCTCTTCTGGATGCGTCAGGCCCGCCTGTGGTTTTGCTGTGGCTTGACCTGAATTGTAATTCTTTGTTGCTCCCAAACATGCCCATTTTTGCTGTTTCATTTTACGGTAAAGAGCACCCGGGGTGACACGAAGGGACACACCGGCTCCCTGCGGCACGCCGGCCGTGAACAGCGGGAGCGAGCAGGGGTCTCCCTGCGACACACCAGCTGTGAACAGCGGGAGCGAGCAGGGGTCTCCCTGCGGCACGCCGGCCGTGAACAGGGG
>JAHRIG010000369.1:988243-1092956 GCA_020311275.1 Eira barbara | reverse complement strand
GGGAGCGAGCAGGGGTCTCCCTGCGGCACGCCGGCCGTGAACAGGGGGAGCGAGCAGGGGTCTCCCTGCGGCTCCCATCGGCATTTCCGATCACGAACTAACTGCCCCACGTCTCCATTTATTTTTTTAACTGGGAAATGAGAGCAGCCAGAGAAAATCCAATGTATTTTTCTCTGCACTTGACCCGACATGGCCGGGAGCTACTACATGGGAAGGTCCAGCCCCTGGGGAAGAACCCCCAGCCCCTCTTCCAAACGTGGGCCCCAGGGCATGGCCCAGCTTCCAGGCACACTGCCCCTGGGCCCCCCAGGCTAAACAGGGCCACCAACAGGGGTAGCAACCTGAGGTCGGGGCTGCCGTGTGGCTGGGTCCACTGAGCCCTCCGGGAACCGAGATGGACCTCCGTCCAGCCACACTAACAACCCCACTGCCCAGAGGCGACCCGCTGGGGGCTCCTCCCAGGTGCTGCTGCCAGGCCAGGCTCCGTGGAAAGTCCAGGGCCAAGGGTGCTCCCCTGCAAAGGCTGCTGCTTCCAGGCGAGGCCCCCCACCTGCCCATCCCCGGGCACAGGGCACAGCCCCCGAGGCCCCTGCCGACCACACAGGTGCATCCGCACTTGTCCCCAGTGGGGGGCTCTGCCAACCCTGCTTGGGCGGGACAGTCCCAGTGCTCAACCTAGAGGCCCCCCAGAAGCCTGCAGACACGGGCAGGTGGTTCAGATCTCCTACTCCCCAAGGGCACATCCAAACCCCAGAGGCCCATCTCTAAATGAGAAGGTCTGTCCTGCCCAGCACCTCCTCCCAGTCGGCTCTGCGGTCACCGAGGCTGTGCCCACTCAGCCCCCTCGGACGGAGGTTGGGACTTCCTCGTGAAACCCACCACGCTCAGGGTGTCCGGGCTCCAGGCAGATGGAGGCCACAAGCCCCCGTGGCTGACGGCACTGGCCCAGGGGCCCGGTTACCATCTTGTGGCTCGTTCCAGCTGGCCCAGACAGGTCCTGCCTTGGCCGAGACCACCGGGAGTCACACATGTGAGCGTCGCCCAACCTCCCGGGAACAAGAGCTCTCCAGCTCCTCTCAGAAGCACCAAGAACCTGCTCAGGGTTAGGCGAGGGAAGGGGCTGGAGAGGGGCCAGCAGGCGCCAACATCACGTCCCCCACATATGTCACACGTACAGTAGACAGACAGCTGGCCCGTGAGCCAGTGCCTGGGTCTGACAGGCACTGACAAGGGCAGAGCTCTCAAATGAGGGCAGCGAGCTGGGACCACACAAGGGAAGGGCTCACGGCCAGGCCTCCACCCTCCCTGGGACACCGGCTGGCATGGGGGATAATGGGGGCTGGCCGGAGCGCCTCCAAAAAGGACAGACAGCACCTGGGCTGGCCGCAGAGGTCAGAGGGCATCCAGCCGCCCCTCCCCTCCCTACTCTGCTCCGGACTGGGCGTCTGGCCGGAAATGCCCTCCACACAACCCCTGCACACAACCCCTCTGCCCCCAACAGTAGACTGAGAGCCCCAGGCCCGTGGGGTGGGAGATGCTGCTGCCCAGACACCCGCGTCCCCCGGGCAGCGAGGCTGAAGTGGGCTCACCTGTGAGTGGACTGGGAGGCCCAGACCCCGCTTGTCAGAGACAATGAGGGTGATGATGGTCTTGAGGACGGTGGCAAGGAATGTATTCACTCCAAAAACCAGCGCACAGAGCTCTTTAGAGAGAGAAGATGCGATCTGAAAACTGAACGGGAAAGCGGCCGAAGTCAGACTCTGGGGGAGTGAGAGGTGCCCACAGTTCGAAGGGACTCGGCAAGTCCAGCCGGCAGCAGTCCAGCCCCTGCGCCTGGGCACGAGACCCGGCTCCATGAATCCAAGACCGAGGACCAGTGTGCCCCCAAGAGGGTGTT
Organism: Eira barbara; assembly: GCA_020311275.1. Lineage (NCBI taxonomy): Eukaryota > Metazoa > Chordata > Mammalia > Carnivora > Mustelidae > Eira > Eira barbara. Next base: position 1,091,059 of record JAHRIG010000369.1, on the reverse strand, counting down.
TGAAACGTCTCCCAGTAATTCTGGGGCAGAGACGGTCATCCTCATGAGAACGGGCAGAGCATCTCGGGGAGGGCTCTGGAAGCGCGGTCGTTCGCTGCTGAAGACGTGGTAAGTTAGGGACACGACAGTAATGCAAACACGGAAAGCAGGAGAACGAACGTGCGTTCACCTCCCGATCTGCTGCAGAAAAACCTCCGGAAACAAGTGACTGGACAGGAGACGCTCTAGAGCTCTGAAAAGCGAAGACGCAGACACGCCCGAGAAGCCTTTCGAGAGGATGACAGAGGGCGAGCGGCACCACTGCGCTGGGTTGGGGGCGGGTGCACGACAGACCTGCCGGGCCCAGACGAGCAGCAGCGTGACAGCGCGCGGAGCGAGAGAGAGAGCGCGACAGGCGGAGGTCTGGGGGGGCCCACGCTGGGCCATGCGCCCACCACAGCAGACGCCGCGCCACCACTCCGCGCCCCCCACGGCCTCTGTGAACCCAAGCGGGAACAAACAGCCGTGCCAGCGGCACGCAGCGCGAGGCTCCCACCGTACTCGGTTGGCGCAAGCGCAACAGAGAACCCAGCAAAAGAGGCCAGAAACGAAGAGGCCACTGACACCAGGGAGGAGCCGGCCACGCCGTCCCTACGGGAAGGCCATCGGGCCCGCACGCCCGCAGACCCAGCACATGCTTGCCCGCTATCTGCCGACACCTTTCCAAAGCCCGCGCCCTGCCTGGCCAGCCCCCTCCTGGGACCCCTCTGCAGCCACCATCCCGATGCAGAGAAAGGAACGCGTCACACCCGCGATGACCAGCTTGGCCCACAAGTAGGCAAGAGGGTGCCGACCTCAGTCAAGGCTGACACAGGAAAACGCCGTGCGCACCACCCCCGCCAACTGGGGTCCAGGTGCTTGGCAGCGGCAAGAGCCCGAGGACGTCGGCGGACGTGGGCAGCCGGGCAGGCAGGGCTGGAGGCCGAGGGCCAAGCTCCGAGCCACATCAGGCCAGACGCCCGAGTGCCAGGAGCCAGGCCTCGGGTAGGAGGAGGCGGCGGCACCCGCCCTCTCCCCCATGCCTACCTATGCCAGACCTGACCTCTCCTGTGGTTTCTACAACCAGCAAAGACCTTCCAGCAGCAGAGATGAAGAAGTGGATGCAGTGCGAGACGACCTAGGGCCCTTTCCAAGTGGGAGCGTGCCAAGGAAATGCTTCCGGGACATCTGCCCGCTGAGAGGGGGAGCCGTGCCGGGAAGCAGGGAAGACCTGGCCACGGGGAGGGCAGAGTCGGTGGCCCCACCGTGACAGGAGCTGGGGATGCCACCTGAGCTCAAGAACCAGTGGGAACAGACGTTCTAACTCGGGGTGACCAGGAGGGTCTCCCACCCTGCCCTGAGGAGTGAGGCCCAGCAGGGAACCGGGGTCAAGAGAAGGGCAGCTGGTAACAGAGCCAGACCCACCCGCTGGGTGCAAGCCACACATGTGATGTGGGTGTGTGGCACCAGCTCCGTGAAAGGGTCAGTTCGAGCATACCGAGGGTCTTAGCGGCAAGCAGGATGCGGGATGGAGAAGGGTTTGGAAGGCAGAAGTGGCAGAAGGGCAGCTCTGCGGACATCCCTGGGCAGGCAGAGGGGAGTCCCCAGGGGTGTGAGAAATGCTAGGGCACCAGGAGAGCCCTGGACGGAGGGCGAACGGGGCCACCTGGTCACTCCCTGGCTGTGTGTCACTGCCCTGTGGTGGGAGGGGACAGGAAAGGCCTTGTGCACCACAGATGGGCCCACAGTAGGACTTGGGGCCTCAGAAACAAGGAAGGGAGCTGGGAAGAACGGCTTCACAATGGCTGGTGACCGTGGCCAGCAAGTAGCCTCTGTGGAAGCAACAGAGGAGACAGCACGGGGACCAGGCTCTGCACCAAGCTCAGGGTCACGGAAGCCAAGACAGGCCGTGCTGTGGACAACGGACGACTGGGCCCAACTGAGAAAGCCCAGCTCCCTGCTGCCCCCGACATGAGCGAGTGCACATCACTGAGCGAGCTCAGCACTGCCTGCACATGCCCCTTCTGCTCCCCGCGGAACATTCCAGAAAAGACGCCTCTTAATAGATGCAGACGGTCTGTCCACTCCCAGCTGCCCGCCACTGCCCGCTCTGAGCTCTGGCACGTCAGTGGCCGCCCAGACCGCAACCTGACAGCCCCGCACTCGGGTCAACTCACGTGGCGATGGGCACCAGGAACTGGTAGGCGCCGCGGAAGAGCACGAAGGCCAGGTAGCACAGCCAGATGTTGCTGGTGCTGTACATGAGGAACACCAGCGCCGCCTGCGCCGCCGTCACGCCCGCGATGACCAGCTTGGCCCACAGCGCCCAGCGGATCTTCACAAAGCCCGCGGAGAAGGAGGTGATGGCACCTGGGGGACAGGACAGGTCACCGCCACCCCGGGGGGCGCGGGGTTGTGCGGGGGCGCGGGGGGCAGGGCCGCGGGCCTACCGAGCAGCGTGGATGCGGCGTCCGCACCGCCATTGTAGACCGAGGCGCTGTCCGCCGTGGGGTGGACCACGTTCCACAGGATGTGCACGTAGTAGACGATCAGGTAGTAGGCGGCCGAGTTGAAGACCCACCAGAGGGACCAGAGGCGCAGCTGCGGCGAACGCGCGGTGGCCCCCAGCTCGCGGAGCATGCGTGCCGGCGTCCAGTCCCGCCAGGCCCCCCGCGCCTCGGCCGGGTTCATGCGGGCCAGCTCAGAGGCGGCGGCCCCGCGGCGCGCGGCGGCGGCGCGGTTGAAGAAGAGGCTGCGCCGGGGCCGCCGCAGGAAGAGCGCAAGCAGCAGGCTGCAGCACAGGAGGCCCAGCGACGCGTAGTTGAGCGTGGAGAAGGGCACCCCGGCGGCGGAGACGAGCAGCTGGCCCAGCACCGAGCTGGTGAACACGCCGAGCAGCGCGGCGGAGCGGGAGTAGCCGGCCATGCGCTGGTAGCGCTCCGGCCGCACGAGCGAGAAGATGTAGGAGGAGTAGGCGATGCGCGCGGCCATGGTGACGCCGTAGCAGAGCTCCATGAGCTGCATGTGCAGCACCGAGCGGCCGCGCAGCAGCAGCAGCCAGGCCACCACGAAGCTCGCGCTCTGCAGCACCAGCACCGGCGTGTAGCGCAGGTAGTCGGTCAGCAGGAACATGGGCACCAGCACCGCCAGGTACGAGTAGGACAGCACCGGCGTGATCTCGTTGGTGACCTGGGGGACAGCGGGCTCGTGATGCTGAGTGGGGGGAGGTGGCGCGGGGTGGGGGGTGGGGGGCAGGCGACGGTCCTGGGTGAGCCCCTCTGCATCAGAGGGCACCCACCCTGCGGGCCTCCCACAGCTCCCTGGGGCCCACCCAGCACGTCCTGTGGAAAGCCGGCGCAACACGCTGATGGTCCCAAATGACACCAAAACGCGTGGCAACCTAGGTTCGCGGGCTTTTAGGAGATGAAAATGTGACCTGGTTTGTCCCTGGCCTTGACAGGGGACCGATGTATGCCTGGGCCTGGGAGGAGAGGCCTCAGGCAGCAGGTTCCACGGAGCACAGGGAGGGAGAAAGCCAGAAGGAAAAGGGAACAGAAGAGGAGTGGCCATGACAGGGCCTCGCCTCTCTGCAGAGGGACGGCACCCGCGGCCCACCTCAGGAGGTCCCAGGGCACAGGGACGCTGCGAGGGAAGCCCTGTGCCCAGCCCCACCGGACTCCACCAGGGGGCTCTGGCCATGGCTCCCATCCACCGGGGCAGACCCAGCTGGGCCCTCAGAGATCACGGCCTCCCTGGCGACCCATGGGCTCGGGGCACTAAGCCTGACTCGGGCCCAGAACCACCCCTGAGCCAGCCGCAAGAGCCAGCAGACCCAAGGCCCTACATAAGGAAACCGAGGGACCACATGGAGCCTCGGGTCAGCACGTGGGGCTGTGCTGTGCCCACCACCTACCAGCCTCCGGGCGGCTGGGTGGACCCCGGTGCCTCAGTCTTCACCCACGGCTGTCTGCAGCCCTGCCCACCCAGGGGGAGCCTCGGGTGGTCCTGGAACAGCATTTCTCGGGTTGTGCCCTGGACCCCAGACTCAGCCCCAGGTGGCCAAGCCTCAGCGACTCTGAGGAAGGCTGTTGGATCCCCTCCCCTGACTGAGGCTCCTGTGCCTGGTGGCCTTGTCAACCCACACCCCCACAGGAAAGCCGAGGATGACCCCAAAGGTTGTGGTCCCCACAGCACCAAGCACCAAAGGCCTCCAGGAATGCTGAGACCGAGTGCAGGTCAGTCCCAGGGCAAAGAAGACCCTGCAGTGGGTCACCGAGAGCCACGGGGCCCTGGCTCGAGTCCAGACGTGGGCATGTGAACCAGGGCGCCCACCAGCGCCGCAGTTACGACACCCTGCGGTTACGACGACCAGTTGCAGAGCCCAAGGGGCAGAGACTCCGGAGGACGACTACCCCTCTTTCCCTTTCCCCCCTCTGTCCTCCTCTTCCCCTTCTCACCCTGCCCCGCATCCTCCATGGGCTCTCCTCGGGCTTGGCAGGCCAATGGGCCGGCAGAGGTGGCTGACCCACATCACACTTGGAAGGTACTAGGGGGGAGTGGGCACCCACAAAGTCCCTGGGGTTCGGTGGCATCTGTCAAGTGGCCCAGCACTTGGCGCAAGGACAGCTTCCTACTGGCTGAGCCTAGTGTTGCCTGGACGCCTTTCCAGGAGCCTAGTGTGTGGATGGGCCAGGGCCAGGTGGCTCCCAGGTAGCTGCTTCTCTGAATGGGCAGGCTCGGCTGGGCCCCAAAGCAGCCAGGACAACGGGGTGGGGGGGGGGTGGCGGCAGAGCCACGGCAAGGGCAAGAAGGATGCAAAACAGTGGGTTGTCAGGAGCAGGACGAGGGACCCCAAAACCCAGCAGGAAGCACAAGCCCGATCCTGGCAGCACCTGGAGGGGTGCTGAAGCCCGTGCAAGGGGAGGGCAGGGGAGCGGGACAGGGGCCCTCCCTGCTGGGCCCTGATGATCCCAGGCTGACAGGTGACAGGTGAGGCCAGGCCCGCGAGGAGGAGTGTTGTGAGCAGTCCCGGATGGGGGCTCCCCGTGGGCGTGGCGCTGTGGACTCGGCCTAGGCAGCCTGATGGAAGGGCGTCGCAGGCGTGAAAACAGAGAGCCAGCCTCCCCCCAACCCCGGGGCCAGGTGGTCACTAAGGCAGGGAGGATGGGGGCGTCCCCCAGCAAGAAGCAGGAGGGACAATCTGGCGGGACCAGAACTTAGAACCCCAGCATAACAGGACACCACAAGCAAAGTGAGGGACTGGCCCGGACAGGGAGAAACAGATAACGGTCCGATCCCCCAGGGCAACCAGGAGGGGGACAGCCCTGCAGGAAGATGTGGAGGCCGGCGCGGCGAGCTCCGGGACCGCAGGTGCCAACCAGGCCCAGGGCCCACTGCACAGACCAAAGAAGTACATGCCGAGCAAGCCGGCTCTCCATGGCTATCAGATGGGCAGAGACTCAGCCGTGCCAGTCCGCTGCCAGGGACAGAGGGAAACGGGAAGCCAGCCACACGGGCGGTAGGGGCAGGAGTCGGTGCCGGCGACACCAGGCCCGCACGTGGCAGTGCCCAGGACACCTGCAGCAGATTTCTCTCAGGGCTAACAGACACTGTCGAAGCACCAGTTCAAGCATTAGGGTGCACTGAGGTCAGGGCAGCCTGGACATGAGTGGACAAGTGTCCCCAGTCAGCCCAGCGGGGACACGCCACAGAGGCCGTCCTAGACCCCGCCCGCATGCCAGGGGCAGACACAAGCCAGAGAGGCCACAACACCAGCCACTGTGGGCCCGGCCCCCACCTGAGGCAGGTCAGGTCAGGCCTCACGTGCACAGCGACTCCGTGTGACTTTTAAGAATTCTAAGGTCCACAAGGGGAAGGGGTCAGGCTCTCAGCCAGGGAGAAAGGCCAGGCTCCCAGAGAAAGCCCACGGCTCAGTGGGGCCCCGGCGTCTAGCCACAGTGACGCGCTGGAGGGGACAGTGCCTGAGGCCAGGGGCTGGGCCGGACGGGGGAGCACAGGGCAGCGCCAGCCTGGGACTGGGGGCACGAGGAGCAGGGTGGGACCCGGGCTCAGACAGAAGGCCTCACCCGGACAGAAGGCCTGACGGCACATTTTATCTACCAACAGCCCTTCGGCTCTTTTGTTCTCCCGATAAGGAGAGCTCTGGGGAGAAAACTGCTTTCCCTCTCTACCGCCCTGGGGTAGAAACTGTTACCCAAGTTCCAACCAGGAGATCTTCATCCTTCTGCCGAGTCAATCCCTCCGTGTCCCTTTGGGCAAATGGCTGTTAGAGGTCTCCGGCCACCTGAGCCCCTGTGGTTGGTGGTGCGGGGTGCCCCCCCCACTCTTCCCTCAGACCCTCAGCAGACGCGGACCCCTCTGCGGCCTGCCATCACTCCTCAACTAGCCTGCTTAGGAGTCCAAGTTCCCCCCCCCCCCCCCACCGCGCGAAGGTGCCCCTGGTCGGGGCAGAGGGCAGGACCCCTCCCACCACACCGCCACCTACCTAACCTTGCAGGCTCAGCCACTCTGGGCCGGGAGCTCACGTACCTGTTCCCGAGTGAAGTTCTTATCGGGGCTCAGTAGGTAGGGTGTGATGAAGCTCTCCCCCGGCCGCAACTGCGCCATGAAGCCGTAGAAACACAGGTAGAACACCAGGCACCTCCAGGACTTGAGCTCCGGGTCCGGCCCCGGCTCCGCGGGCTCCTGCTTCTCCACCACCTGGCCAGAGGGCACCATGCTGCCCAGCCCCCCAGCGGCCCCGGACGAGACGATGACGCTCCTGAAAGATGAGCACAGGCTCAGGGAAGCTCCACCAACAGCCCTCGGACCCCATGCCTCCTCCCCACAAACCCCAGGGCTCTCTCACGTGGTCGGGACACAACGTCCACACAGGGAGGGGGCCCCAGCCCTGAGAATCTCCCAGCACGTGTCACAGCCCAGATGTCTGGCCCAGCCAGCCCAGGCTGTCACCACCACCAGGAGGCCAGCAAGACTGCTGCACCCCGTAATTCACCTTAAGTATCAATCAACTCAAACCAAACACAACTTAAAGTCCCATCTTTCAGGCACCCAAACTCCTCCCACAAGCTCACAGTGGGTGGCTGTGGCTGTGGGCCCACGTCCCTCCCCAAGAGAGGCCCCAGGGGAGCGGCTGGCATCACGGCACTCAGCCAGAGCTACCACAGTGTCACCTGGCCCCAAGACAGCTCAGAGCGTGCAGGCTGGAAGGGTCCTGCCAGGACGCCAGGCACAGTGAGGGTGGCTGGTGGCCCCCAGTGCAGCCTGGGAGTGCCGTCCTGTCAGTCTCTGGTGGGGGGACTCCAGGCACAAGACTGGTGGATGTGGCAGATGGGGTTTGCTGGCAAAGCTGACCGCTACTGAGGAGGGCAGAGGGAGAGCAGGAGCCGTGGGGGGGTGGGGGCAGCAAAAGGCCAGTACGTGGGACAGAGGCCCACACCTTAAGGCTCCTGACCCTGGCAGCCCCTGAGGCTCCCCTAAAGAGAAGCAGCCAGAGGCGTGTGTTCCCCAAGGGCAGCCTCACCCAGGGGCACTCTGGGTAGAGCTAGAAGCAGCACTAGTTAGACCGCTAGGTCACACAGAGACAACGCTCCATCCAGGGGGCTCCCACCCTTCCCAATCCCACTACACCTAACAGAGAGGAGCAGGGAGTCAGATCTACCTCCCGGTTCCACTGTTTATCTTTGTTACTATGTTTCTATGTATCGAGGGATATGGCTTTTGTGTTTGTGGACGGATACAAAGTTCTTTTTTAAACGAGTCAAAAGCTAGCGGCTGTCAACTGTGTCAGGTGAAGAAGGGGGCCCTTGCGAAGGGGACTTGCGGCTTAGGTGAGGCGGGGGTGCCCTGAGGGCAGAAGGGCGGCTGGCTTGAAAGGCGCTGGGACAGCTCTGCTCATTCCTGCACCGCCTGTTCACAGAGGGTGACTGTAGAGGATCCATGGAGAAACCCATTCCAATTCCCAGCAGTGGGCACAAAAAGTTCCCAAGATGTGGGGCCGGCCTGGTAGAGCTTGCCGGGTCCAGAGACCCCGAGGAAAAGCCACCAGATTCCCAACACAGGTAGCTCGAGACTGTCCAAGCAGTAAGTCCCCTCCCCACCCAGGACCATGGACAGCAGATGGCGTCCCCGCACCAGGGCTGGGGCCTCATCGAAGTGAACTGTGTGGCCCAATGAGCAGGACCGGTCCCACCATCTAAGCATCTGTGCTTATTTCTGTGACACAGGGACAACGAAGGGACATCAGTGAAGCCCTGAAGAAGACAGGCTGTAGGTCTCTTTGTGGGCGCGATAAGGAACGACATGGGCAGAGGTGAGGCGTAGCTGTGGGAATGCCAGGGTTTCCAAGGGAGCGACTGATGCAAGAGAGAGGGTGGTCCCAGGAGTTACAATGTCCTAGGCTAACCCCCTTCACTGCTCCCAAGAGGCCAAATGAAACCACCGGCCAGGCTGGGGAGCTGCAGCTTCCACCGCCCCACCCCCACCCCCAATGCCCCTGCGGGAAACTGTTGCATTGGGGACACAGGCCAAGGGTTCCTGAGGACAGGCTCCAGTATGTGCTTTCCCAAACCCATTGGAAGCTTGCATAAACGGATGGGAGGGCCCCAGGGCCTGCCACAGGCAGAACCACTCCCACGTCGGGGTGCGCCCCCGGGAACCCACCCCAGCCCTCAGACCCCTCTCCAGCTCACTCTCCTACTCCTAGGTACACTCCCCGGCCGCCGGCCAGGTAAGCTCTCCAGCTCGGGGGGAGCAGCTGAGAAGCCACCTGAGCCCAGGGTCCCCGGGAGTGGGTCCCCAGGAGTGGGTCCCCGGGAGTGGGCGCCCACCTGCCCCTGCCCCTGCCCCCAGGGGATCGGGAGCCCTGAGGACTTGGTCCTCCTGTTTAAAAGGTGTCACCTCCAGAAGCAACGGGAACTTCCCTCACCTGGTGTCCCCGAGTCTTGGGGCAGTGGCGGAAGTTTCAAACACCAGCACCAAATGCGTTAATGTTTTCTGTTCTGGATCCTGGACTCCTACAGCTTCCGAAACCGAGGAGCAGTGCTTCGTACGCTATGCTGAGAACTGCCAGAAGCTCCTGCTCTGGGCTCTGCCCGCTGCAGCTATCCGAAGGTCTGGGTCATGGCCCAGGACTCTGCACCTTAACACATCCCTCGGGCATGTCTGAGCAGGTCGAACAGCGCAGCACCCGCGGGGGACGCCGCCTCAGGATTCCTGGCTGGACGTGCAGAGCGCCACATCCAGTGCCCCTGGGGGGCGTGGCAAGCCGGCGCCTGACCACTGCTCGGAAGGGCCCCCAGGAGTCCTCCAGGGTAACAACAGCCCCAAACCCCGGAAGGACGGGCATGCAAGGAGCCGCCCCAGGGGCTGGCCAGGGAGCTCACAGGCTGGGGGGAGCGTCTGCAGAGACAGGGTCTCAGGGAGCCCCTTCCTTCCCAGCCCATCCCCTAGCTCCATGCCTGAAATCTGGGGACACTGCCCAGTGCGGGGCGCCAGCTGGGCAACCTAGCCCCCCCGCCCTGTTTATAATGGTGGGAGTGAAGGAGACCCCCCCCCCTGCTGTGGGAGAGACGCCCAAGCCTCTGCAGCTGCCTGTTCTTCAATCACCTGAAGCTGAGGCCCCCTGTCCCTACAGCTCACGGAGCCCTGGGCTCACACGCATCGCACCTTGGGGACCACGCTGTGTTCACTCCCACTTGCGGCTCCTTAGCTGGCCTGGCCCCCCAACCCCTGCAGGGCCAGTGCACCCTAGGTCTCCAGTGCCCAGGTGGAGTCTCCCACCCACTGCACGCCCACTGGAAAGGGGGACTTAAGCTCTCCTCTGCCCAGGCGCCCGGACCCAGTCTCCAAGGTCATGAACGGAGATGCTCACCCTGGACAAAGAGCGCGTCTGCGGCCCCACGGCCAGCCCAGCCTCACCCTGGCCCACACCAGAAATGGCAGAGAAAATGCAAGAAGCACAGAAGTTACCAGACCCTCGGGCGCATCCCTTCAAAACTGGGCACCTGCGTTTCTGCTTCAGACATTCTTCCCGAGCGCTATTTAGAAAACCTGCTCCTTGGAGCGCCTGGGTGGCTCCGTGGGTTAAAGCCTCTGCCTTCGGCTCGGGTTGTGATCCCAGGGTCCTGGGATCGAGGCCCACATCGGGCTCTCTGCTCAGCGGGGGGCCTGCTTCCTCCTCTCTCTCTCTGCCTGCCTCTCTGCCTACTTGTGATCTCTGTCTGTCAAATGAATAAATAAAATCTTAAAAAAAAAAAAAAGAAAAGAAAAAAGAAAACCTGCTCCTCCTCCAACTTGGGGTGGGGGTGGTCACCATCCTGGGGCCCCCGCACAGGCAGCCCCCAGATTCCCGAGAGGAGAGGTCCCACAGCAGCGCACATGCGGCACAGCGGACCTCTGGTCAGCCCTGGCAGCTCGAGTGCCCCCAGCTGGTGTCCCAGAAGAAAGGACAGTCAGGCCTCGAGGGCGAGCACGGCAGGCCACAGCAAGAGCAAGCTGAGGCGGTGAGTAACAAAGCTTATCTGAACGACACCGCAGGGTCACGAGGCCCAAGGCCACTCTGGAATGTGCATCTTTGAGGCTCATATTCCACACTCCTGTCAACACCGAGACTTCTGAAACAGGCTGGACGACAGGTCCCTCTGAACGGAGCCAGGACAGACAAGGCCACGGGGAGGAGCATGGCCCCACCCCCGGACTAGCAGCACCCGCACAGAAATGGGCTAAAACTCCAGAGTCTGATTCAAACTCCTTTTTTAAGAGCGGCCACTGCAAGAGAAATGTGGGCACCCCAGCACCAGGGTGTCTGAGGGCCAGTGGCACAGCAGGCAGCCTCGAGCCCTGGCTCCCGGCTTCCCCAGAGAGAGGCCGCCGTGCAGGGACTCAGGTTCAAAGGAAAGGGCTGACCCACCCAGAAGCCAGCCGTCTCGGCAGCCAGCCTGGGGCCCCGCCTGCGTCCCGAGTGGACTTCGGCTGCCCTAGGTCTCTTTATTCCACTCACCTGAGCTGGGGGTAGTGACCAACCCTGACGGGAGGCCGGCCACCGCCGCTATGACTCAAAGTCCTCTCTGGAAAACACAGACTGCTCTTCTCAACACAGAGGCCCTTCCCAGGCTCGCACTCCAGGCGGGGAAGGTGGAAAGATCCCCTCACACGCTCACAGGCAGCCCAGACGCCAAATGAGGTGGCCACGCTTAGGGCAGGTGACAGACAAGAGGACTGGCCTGGACCGCAAGAGTGCTGACCCCAGCCAACATCAGGCAACCTCAGGCCTCCTCAGGGCAAGCAAAGGACCCCATCACGTGCCTCCCAGAGAAGGTTCTGACAGTTCCACATGGACCCCTCCTCACCGCCCTCCAGCACCTGTCCTGGGGCGGGGGTGGAAGGGTAGTGTGGAGCACCAGCTGCTGGTCCCTTCAGGACCTAGTTAGCCCGGAGACCCAAAACCACAAACCATGTGTCCTGGGTTTTAAACCAGCTACCACCCTCCCAGTTAACAAGGCTGTTTCGTTACCTTCTTAGTGAAAACGAAAAACCCGTGCGCCCTCCCCCCCGAACCTCTTGACACAGTTCCCTATTCCAAAGAGTAAAGTTAAACCCCCGGCCATCACTGCTGTAGACACTCAACCCTCAAGTTTAAAACACCTGGGAGGTGATCAGCATTGCGCAGCAGCAGGAACTGGAGTGTCTGGAGTTATTAACATCCTGCAAAGCCCCCTCCGAAAGAAAGGAACTAGTAGCACCAAGTGAGGAGATGCAAAGAAGCGAGCAAAGCAGTCTGTCTGGGGGGGTGGGTGGTGGGACACCATCCGGGAGCCCCGGCCGTGAGCTCTGGGCACCCAGGCCCGCAGAGGGAAGCAGTTCCCCCAGGACACAAAGTCCCGGCTCTGCTGATCCAATCTGGGTTGCTCCTAGGAGGGCCCTCCCCGGTTGCTTGCAGAGAGGAAACACCGGCCACTTGCCCAGGAAGCAGAAGGCAGCTCCAAAATCCCACCTGCGCTTCGAGCAGAATGGAAAACAGCTTCTTCTAGACGCATTCCGGATTTCTGAGCTGGCTCAGATTCCAACTTCTGCTCTGACACCAGGCAGGCTGGGCCTGGGCACGCCGAGATTGTAAAGAACCTCATGAGCACACCGCGCGCGCCTGCGCCAAGGCCACGGACTCTCCGGGACAAGCGTGGAAAGCAGACAGGACTTTTGGGGATAATTTCCTCCTGCAGAAATGTCGGGTCCACTCAGGAGAGGGCTGCAGCACAGCCGGGGTTCCCAGGCAATCTCCAGCACTCTCCGCGCCAGCCGCGCCTGCAGCTCTGGGCTGGGAGACAGATGGGCCTGGCACGGGACTGGAAGGCGCGCCAAGGGCTCCGCGGGTCGGGTGGGTGGCCGGGGATCCCCCGCCTTCCCGCCCGAGGAACACGTGCGCCGGGATGGCTGTGCAGCGACACGGGGCCGGGGCGCCAGCACCGAGTCCACGCGGTCCTGCCCATCCCGCCTAAAGGACGCGGAGTCCGACGGTGACCGGCGAGGGTCGGGGCGGCCCTCAGACCCCAACTAGCCGGACCTTGCGTAAGTGACAGGAGGGGTTCTGAGGGGCGCGCACCGCGAGCCCCGGGGAGAAATGCGTCCGGGGGCATCAGGCGGCGGGCGGGCGAAGCCCGAGTCCCTCCCTGCACGGGCGGAGGCGAGGGTGGGGCGCTGCGCGCGGGACCCACGGCCAGCGCGGGGAGGAACGGGTCACCGTGCGCCCAGGGCGCGTCCCGCACGCACGGACCGCGCCAGCGCTCTGAGCATCCGGCGCCCGGCCCGGGACCTCGCACGCACCCCGCAGCCCCCGGCGCGTGCCTCGCGGAGTACCTGGGCGGCAGGCGTCCGCTCCTCGGAGCGCGCGGGCGGCGGGGACCCGGGACCCACCGGGACCCGGCGCACGCGCCGTCCCGGCGCACACGGTGACTCGTGGCCGCGGGCGCTGCCGGGAAAGGCGGCGGAGCCCCGCCCCGGACACGCCCCCGCCCCCGCTCCCGCCCGAGCACTAACCTCCCGGCCCGCGCTCCGCCCGCCCCGGCCCGCCCCCTCGCCGCCCCCGCCCACCTCGGTCACGCGGCCGCCTCGTGGCGCGGGCGGGGGCGCCGCAGTGAGGGGCCTGGTGTACCCGCGGAGGGTCTGCCCGCCCGGCCTCAGCCCCCACGGGACCGCCCCTCCCGATACCGCCCCCTGCGCAGCCGGGTCTAGAGGTCTCTCCACCTCCGCCAGGCCCCAGTCCCCTGCTCGGTCGTCCACCTGCCGCCCCACTCGGCCCCCAGCCACCACTAGACTGTCCCTCGCTGCCCTCCCCTGCCGCCCGTGCAGCCCCCAGTGGACTGGACCGCCTCCCCCAGCCCCGGGCTGCAGCCCCCACTGGACCGTACGCCCGCCACCCGCTGTCCACTCCGCAGCCCGTTATGGGCCATCCCCTTGTCCCTGTTCGCCCACAGCCTCGGCTAACCCCTGCCCCGCCCCCAAGCAGCCCCCACTGGACCATCCCCTCCCTCGCAGCAGCCCTTTCTGGCCGTCTGTCTGGTCCCCCACCTCACCCCAGGCTGTACTGGATTGCTCCCCCCCCCCGCAGCTCCCACCCGACTGCACGTCCCCTGGCCCCCTCCCCATGCGGCCCCTACCAGACCGCCCCCCCTCGGCAGCCCCCACTGCACACACCCCGTCCCTCTGGTCTGTTTCCCTGTCCCCTCCCCCCCATACCCCCTTGAAGGCTCAGCTGAATCACTCCTCCCAAAACCCCCGTTGGACCACCTCCTCATGCAGCCCCCACCGGGAGGGCCCTTCCAGCATCCACTGGAACCTACCCACACCTACTGGCCCTGGCTGCAGCTCTGCAGAAGTCCTGGAGGGAGGCACTCCTGCCCTCTTACCAGCTGTGACCGCCTCTTGGAGGAGGGCCGGCCCCTTGACCCCTGCTGGGGCTCACCCCGCTTGCCATCCGAAGCTGGAAGCGAATGTGCTTTTTTTTTTTTTTTTTTTTTTTTTGGCTCATTTTAAACGTTCCTTTTCTGGCTAACCCGCAAGCTTAAGCCAGGGACATTGGTCACAGTGCCAAGCAGGACAGAACCGTTGGGGTATTGACGGACTTCCCCTCCCCCCACGCAGCGCCAGCCTAGGATTCACCCTGACCCACATTTGGTCTGGTGGCTGCCCGCCACGCCAACAAGGCACAGACACCTGCTCTTGGGGGTCGCACCCAGTACCCGAGTCCCCGTGGTGCTCCCCTGGTCCCCCAGTCCACTCTCAACACTGGCGAAGAACCAGCCAGGCTCTGGTTGAGGGGGAGGGGTGGGGGAAGAGGAGGTCAGGTCTGGTCCGCTGCCCCGGGGAGGAAAACGAAGGGGGCGAAGCTGCAGTTCCCACAGCCCACAGGAAGCAGGCAGAAAGGCGGTGTTAACCTTCAACATAAAACAGCCCGTACCTGATCAGCACTAGTGCGTTGATCTAGGAATGATCGAGACCACTCCTGGTGGATCTAGGAATGGCGGAGAATTTCCGTTTGGGCCACGCGAGCTCCGGCAAAACCACAGGCAGGTCCAACGAAGAAGAGGGACATGTTTTGTGCAGAAAAAGGAGGAAGCTGGGCGGGGTTGTTCTGAACCAGCGTCCGCTGCAGAAACGCAAGGGTTCAGGCCGACGGCGGTTTCTCAGTTTCTCCTTAGCCGAGCGGCGGGGGTGGCTGGTTTCCTGCAGGAGATTCCGTGAACCTCGGGTTGGGGCCTGTCCCTGGTGATTCTCTCCTGCGGGGGTGGCTCTGTGGGGTCCGAGGTCGGCCATGCTTCCTGGAGTTGCGGCGAGTGCCGGGGCCCCCTGCCAGCCTCCAGGCTCCGCTGGGGGAGGCTCACCTTTGACTTTCGTGGGGGAGGGGAGGGTGGGGAGACTGGCTGCCCACCACCCCCCAGAGAGGCCCCGGGGTGGGGGTGGGGCAGGACCCGGGCCTCCTCCATCTAGGGGGACACGAAGACAAAGGAATGACCAGGTCTGCCTGGAGAGAGCAGAAGGGGAGACATGCCCAGGGAGCTGGCGGCCACCCCGTGGGGTCCACTCCCAGGAAGGGAACAGGAGGGGCCGATGTCGGGCGGTGACAGCCAGTGCCCCCCCAGCCCCCCACCCACACCCCAGGGCAGGCCCATCGCCTGGCACTCGGAGAAGGGGGCACGATGGCCGCCGGTCCAAGGAGATCCAGAGCCTTTAGAGAGAAGCAGGACCCCAGGCAGCCCAGAGCCCATCCGGCCCGGCCCGGCCGAGCTCCAGGCTGCTGAGACGGGTGCGCAGGGTGCGGGGTGCGTTCCGCTGTGACCGCTGAGCTCGGGGAGGCGCTTACCAAAGCCCCGGAGCAAAGTGACAGCTACGGGCCAGCTTCTTCCCCGGCCGAAGGGCTTTATGGAGAAGAGCCGGAAATGGACATTCGGGGCGCGCCGGTCAGGACAAAACCGCAGGCAGGTGCACAGCGCACAGGACAGCGGCTGGGGGGGGGGGGGCTGCTCCGAGGGAAAATCCCGCTGAGGCGAGGGAGGGCCCCCTGGTGGTGACGGCTTCGGATTGGCCGGGCCGTGGCGGTTTCTGATTGGCCGGGCTGTTGCCGGGGCAGGGGAAGATCTTGCCTTCGGTGGCGCGGGTAGCCCAGGAGAGCGCGGGCTCCGGGGCTTCTGTAAGGTTTTCCTTCACTTTCCTCCGCGCGTCTAGACAGCTGCCCTGCAGCCCCCGGAGAGAGTACTCTCCACCGCGTAGTCCAGCTTTTTAACCCCTGTTTCTTTAATTTTACACTCTATCAGCCTTCTGCGTTGTGATGAGTTGTTTTGAGCTCGCCGTAGGCCCTGCCGTCGCAAGAAGCACCACGGAGCTGGTGCCCGCTTCGCCTGGTTGCCGCGGGGATGACACGCAAAGCCACGCAGCGCGATCACGGGCAGGACACTACCGGCCTTGTACCTTGAAGGGGGAAAACTGCTCAGAAGGCGAGGAGCCGTCGAGGCCCTCTCCGAAGGTGAGGAACGGGGTGTGGCGCAGCCCGCAGGCTTCGGGGACTGCCAGGGCCCGTCCCTGCAGCGGGTGGGTGGGTGGGAGAACCCACGCGGGTTGCGGGTTGGGCCACTTAATCCCACGGGGAGCCTGGGCTGTCCCACCACTGACATGCTCCTCGCACTGGGACCCCCACGAGCAAAGCCTGGAGGCGGCGCCCCGGAACTCTGGTTCTGGTCCACGGTCAGCGGGTGCCGTCCGGGGCTGATACAGCGGGCTGTCGCCCTGGGCCCTGGCTCGTCCAGGGAAGCCACGAGTGCCGGTGACAGCTGCCTCACAGTGTGTCCTGGGCAGAGCTGGCCTGGACAGTGTCAGCAGAATGGGCGGACGGCCGTCCTGTAGAAGCGCGGACTCCACGACGGACCCCCGCGCAAAGTGATGGGAAAGCACACGTGCAGGGCACAGGCGCGGCTCGAGTGGGTGTGTCCTAGTACTGACACCTGAGAAAGTGAATTCAGGGTAAAACGAGGTGAATTGGGCAAGGAGAGCGCGTTACACCCAAAAAACCCACATCCACAGAGCCATTCTGAGAGTCACAGCATGCACTGGACACAGAAACTGAGTCTGTGGGTGAGCAGGGCGAGCAAGGAGGACATTCCACGGAGGGGGTGTCGGTCCTTTCCTGGCAAAATTGGGTAGACCACAGAGAATGCCTGATGGCGATCCTAGAGAGTTCAGTTCCACTATCGGTGATTCAGATTTTGTGTTAAAATGAAACATGCTGCGGGATGGAATCATCGGTGCTAGCCGCCACCCACACTTGACACCCGACCTAATTGTACTTTCAGCCTCTCCCAGGAGTGGAATTTTAAACCAATCGTTCGGAATTTCCTGCTCAGCGCTAATGTTCCCTGGTAAGGTAAAAGGTAATTTGCTTGATAAGACCCCAGCTTCCCTAAGGGAAGGTGACCTCCACCGAAATAATAAGCGCTTAACAGCCTCGTGTCCCCCTCCCATCCCCCCGTTTGCCTATAAAAACCTTCCTTGTACAGCTTCTTGGAGCTCTGTTCCATCTGCCAGGTGGGATGTTGCCCAAGTCATGAATTGTTGAATAAAGCCAATTAGATCTTCAAATTTACTCAGTTGAATTTTGTTTTTAACTTTTTTTTTTTATAAAACACAGTATGCATAGAGAGAATACACATTTTCCCCCAAAATCCCATGAAAAAAAACAAGTTGCAAATTGAAGCTGGAAACGTTTTCAAAAATGAAAATCACTTGGGCTGATTGTCATGCCTTCAAGGTGCACGAGGACCCACCGGTCAGAAGTCAGCAGCCACTCTCCCCAGTGAGTCAGAGAGGAAGTGGAGCTAACACGGCTTCTATTTATAGACCAGTGGCCGTGGGGACACGTCACCGACTCCCAAGGGACCTAGCCTGAGGGCCTCAGAGGAAAATTCACTGTTGGATGCTTTCGTTTTATTTTTTCTTGGTTCTATTATTAAAATTAAAGCAACGTAGCAGTTAACTCAGAAACCAGAAAGGAACAACAGGGTGGACAAGAGAAAGCGAAACAGAATGAAGCGGTGGGAGAGAGAAGAAAATGCATTCCTTGGAAAGCAAATAAAACTTGACTTTTTAAAATTCATAGTATGGTTCCTCAAAAAATAAAAATGAAAAAAAAATGTGGCATAGAGAATGCTCTTAGCAATTTGACCACAAAATACAATGAAAATGGGGTTCCTGGCAAGCACTGAGGGAAGCTTACCATCGGGGGGTCTGGGGACCACCACCCCATGGCCCTGGTCCGGACCCCTCAGATGGCTAAGAGGACAGTGCTGCCCAGACCTGTGCCCCCGCCACCCATTTACTGCAGTTCTGCCCCAAGTCTCCGGGCGGGGTGGCCTTTGGTTTTTGAAACTCAGCAAATAAATTTTCAGGTTCATTTCTGGACTAAATAAGACAAAGTAATGAAGGGAGCTCCAACAAGAAACCACCCTTCATGACCAGAAATGTCACTTCTTTGGGGCATAACACCAACAATGGGGTCCGGCACATGGGAGGGTGGACGGGGACCCCTGGCTGCCACTTGGGGGGGGGGTCCAGGATCCAGGTCTCTGTGGGGGATGGCAAAGGCAGCCCCCAACCAGGGAGGGTCTCAGACCATAAGGAGGAGCTGCCTGGTGCCAAGAGGGCCGGCGGAGGGTGGGGAGGTTGGGGATGGACTGGGAGGGGATGCATGGGTCTGGAGTCAGGAAGGTGGCCAGGTGGGGACAGGACTCAGGTGGGCGCTGGTCACGCTGGCCATTCCTGGTCTGAGGACATCTTCAGCCTGGGGCCTGGGGAGAGACAGACCCGGCAGTGCAGGAGTCATGAGAGGGTCTTCATCCAGGGAGGGGGTCTCTGTGGGAGCAAGTCACATGGAGGCCTATATGGCCATGGGTGTGCCCCAGCCCAGGGCACACCTGACCTGTGTCACCACCGCGCCGCTCCAGGGCACTGTGTCTCACCTGTGACCGAGAGCCAGAGTCCAGCGCTCTGGCCACTTCACCTGCCTCCCAGTAGGGAAGGCCTGGGCAGCCCCTCCCTGACACTGTGTCCTCTGCCCCAGCCTCTTATTCTCCGGGACCCTTCCCCTGATCTGCACCACCAGAGCAGGACAGGAGGGAGGGAGATGGGGGACGGCGCTCTCAACCTGACGATTCCTACCGGTGGCACTGCAGGCTTCCAAAACATCCAGTTTATTGGGATGCAATTCACGTGCAATAAATCAGACCCGTGGCGTGTCTGCAGTTCAGTGTGTTCCAACATCACAGCCTTCACCGCGCCGTCTAGACACTCAGCAGGCCGTCCAGAGAGCCCGGGCCCTCCCCAGCGCGTCCTCCCGCCCGGCTCCGGCCAGGTCGCCGCGCCCCGTGGCTTTGTGCCAGGACGGTTTCCTGGGACAGGGAGTCACACTCGCCTCTCCGTCCGCCTCTTCCCGCTCTTCCAGCAGTTTCCGGATACGGCCCCACCGTGCGTTTATCCTTCCTTCCTTGACGTTTGGGTTGCCGCCAAGCTCAGCGATTGTAAATAAACATGCCAAGAGCATGTGTGCCCGAGTTCTGTGGAAACAGAAGTTACCATTCTCGTGAGGGGCTGCCCGGGAGCGCACAGCGGCGTCCAGCGGGAGCCGCACGTTGAGCTTTGCTGGAAATTGCCCGACTGTCCTCCTAGACTGGACTGTCGGACGGTTGTGTCCTCATCCACACTTAGCGTCGTCAGCTCTTGAAACGTTAGCCTTCGGAGCGGGAGCGATGCGGCGCCTCTGCCTCTGTGACAAGCCGTCGGGACACCGGGCCGCCCTCCTGTGCTCGCTAGTGAGCGCGCGTCTTTGCTCAACTCTCTGGCGCAGTTTAAACACGGGTGATTGGTCCTGTCTGAGCTGTAAGGCCCGTCGTGAATTCTGACACGAGTCCTGGGTGAGCTGCGCGGAATGAAAGATGACGGAGATGCTGCCCGCGGCCCCCCACGGCCCCCGGAGACCTAGATGCAGCTCGAAACCGCATTCTTAACTTTCCTAATTCGAGTTGAAACACCGTGCGCAGCTCGCGGCGACCACAACGGACAGCACGGCGGGAATCGTACAGACTCCGCTTCCGCGTTTCAGCATCACCATTCCACGCTGCTGTCGGGCCTCCCTTGGAGCCCAGGGAGCCCGGCTGGGGAGGACAGGCCCCCTGCTTGGAGCTCTGCCCCCTGGTGTTCGGAGACCCAGACCCTGCAGGCGGGCCCTCCTGAGGGTCGTGGGTGGGGACGGGGGGATGAGCCTGGTCCAGAACCGGCCGAGCCACAGTGCGGGCCCCATTCCCCGGCCCCTGGCTGAGCCATGAGCGGCTCCAGTGCTCTGTCCTGGGAGGTCGCCTGGGCCCAGCCCATCCCCAGCCCTGTGGCTCTGCCCACACCCCCGCCCTTCTCCTGGGTCCTTCTCCTGCTCCAAAAAGTACACAAAATACTCGAGATCATGAGTAACAAACGCTCTTTCCTTTCAGAAACACCAAGCAGACAGATTCTCCCAAATTTGCAATGTGCTGGCCCCAGGAGGACCCCCGACTGAGAGGCAGGGGCTGGGTGTCTCCCAGTTTGGGGGGGGCTCCCGGAAGTGGGGGCTGCTTCCCCAAGATGGGATGGGGGCAGTCCCCCTCCGGTGGTGACCGGTGAGGCCTGTGGGTCCATTCTTTCGGAGGGTGTCCCCGTCCATCCTGCTGCATATGAGGACGAGGGGCACGACCCATTTCAGAAGTGTCTACGTGATGCAGGACCGTGTTGGGTTATAACGAATGTTCCCCCACGAGGACGTCCCCAGGACAGAGTCCCAGACGAGCCCCAACCGGACTGCTCCCGGGCTGCACACCCCCTGTCCCCACCCCTCACCCCCAGCGGCGGGCGGGGGCCCCCATCACATCCGCGGCCTGGGCCTCACTATTGTCGTTTTATAAATTATGGCAAAATACATAGAACGTGAAATGTGCAGAGTTGGCTGCTTCTCAGGGTGCGGCTCAGTGACACCAGGTCACGCCGTTGAACCATCCGGGTTTTCCCTCTCCCCAGAGCACAGCCCCCTCCCCTGCCCCCATGGTGCACCGCCATCCCCCCGCCCCCAGCCCCTGCAGCTGAGGACTCCAGTGGCCTCAGGGGAGTGGAATCACGTGGGGTCGGTCCTTCTGTGTCCGGTCACCGAGCATGACGGCCTCCGGACGCAGCCAGGCTGGAGCGGGCGCCAGGATTTCCTCCCCGCGCAGGCCGCGCAGCCCCCACGCACAGTGGACCGCGCCCTGTGGACCCGCTCACCCGCCAGCGCGCGCCTGGCTTCTCCAGCTGGGGCTGCCGTCACTGCGCAGGCGACTGTTCCTACTACTGTTGTGCTGTCGGCGGACAACCTGTCGGTGGGCTTTGTTCTTGGTGTTCGGGGTCGTTTCCCTTTCCCTTTTGTTTCACTTTGAACCACCGCCCAGACTGATCAAGTCCTAACATTGTGCTCTGCTTCCACTTTTCAAACAGAAAACCAAGGGAGTCAGCACCCTGACCCAGCAGAAGGGCCCTCATCGAGAATTCAGGGTTTCCAGGGCTGTTCCGTGATTTCCCAGAATGTCGCGTCCTGTTATTTGACTCGTCGTACGTCATCACGGCGCTGTCCTCTTCTGGAAACGCTGTTCTTTCACTCTTTTTCCTGGACACGATGCTGTGGAGACATGTCCAGCTTGGGTACGCAGCCACCAGGTGGCAGGCGGCTCCTGGCATCGCGTCCTGCTTCCTCAGGCGACAACGCGGTGCTGCCCTTCGGCTCCCGAGAGCTGGGACTGCATTCGGGGCCCCGAGGTCCACCCTGACCATCGTGATCTGGCTGGTGGGTGGGCAGGTGGGGACTGGACATGGCGGTGGGCAGAGGTGAACTCGCAGGGCCCTGAGGGGCACATGACCACACCCCTGCTTGTTAGTGTGGGCTCGGTTGGGGCAGGGAGGGTGGCACGGAGTGACTAGCGGGGAACGCTCCACCAGCTGAGGGGTCGGCCCCATGTCCCTCCCTGAATGCAGGGACGACAGTGGACAGGGTTCTCGCTGCTAACCACATGCACAGTTGGCACCCCGTGGCCTCTGGCCGTGTTGGTGCCCCCTGAGCAGGTGCCCGGCAGTTGGGGGTCACAGACCTTGAGGCTAGAGCTTGATGGCAGTGGCCACTGGCTGGGCTCTGTTGTCCGAGGGGTCAGCGGGCAGCAGGTTTTGCAGGGAGAGGCGAGATTGGAAAGGTCTGGCCCCAGAGTCCCACATGGCTCTCCCCTGCCCTCCCCTGCCCTCCCCTGCCCTGCAGCTCTGGGACTGACACTGACTAGCCTCCTGCCCTTCGGGCCCAAGCTGA
The DNA here is from genome assembly GCA_020311275.1 of Eira barbara. Taxonomy (NCBI): domain Eukaryota; kingdom Metazoa; phylum Chordata; class Mammalia; order Carnivora; family Mustelidae; genus Eira; species Eira barbara. Next base: position 1,069,134 of record JAHRIG010000369.1, on the reverse strand, counting down.
CAGGAGATGGACGGGCCAGGCTGTGTGGTGGCCCCAAGGTGGGGGTGCCCGGGCTGCACACCGATTCCCAAGACAGCGGGTTCGACAGCTCCTCCTGCTGACTCACCCCCTGACCTTGGCAAGGCCAGGTCGGGGGAGGAGCAGAAAGCCAGGCAGGAGTGCGGTTCCATGCCCCAGGCTCTGTCTGCCTCCAGGGGAGCCCCGCGGAGCCTGGCCAGCCCCAGGGTGGTGCAGGAGACTGCTGGCGCTTCCACGCCACTGTTTGGGGGCTGATGGGAAGGGGCTATGTTTCAGTGAGAATCAGCGAGCTCTGGTGCGGAAGGCCCCGTGTGGGCAGGAGGCCCCGTGTCCACGGGCAGTGGCACAGGTCCTGGGTCAGAGCCACGAAGCTCGAGGTACCGCTGAGCAGGGGGGACACAGACGTGGGAAGAACGGCGTGAGGAGCTGGGCGGCCACTGGCAGGGTCCCTTCAGGCCTCAACCGTGCTCCCCTGAAGAGAGGGAGCGTGATGGGCATCCCCAGAGGAGGGCGGTTGCTGCCACCGGGTGGTCACCTGGGAAGGGAACGTCATGGCCCCTTATCTGTAGGGTTACTGCCTGAACAGAGCACATGGTCCCACCCCAGATGGAAACAATAGGCCCTACCCAAGACTGTAGGCTCCCCAGGTGCAGGGACAGCAGGAAACGGGGAGGCAAGGGTCTGGATGGAGCCTGGGGAACCAGGGCCTCTGATCCTCCCCAGGGGCCCCCACAGTCCCCCACTCCCCAGGGCCTCCATCGTTCCCTCGGGTCCCCGGTTTCCCCCCGAGCTCCCCATCTCCCTTAGGGAACCCGATCTCCTCCAGAGCTATCTAGCTCCCCTGGGTCCTCGATCTCCCCCAGGGTCCCCCTCCCCCAAGGGCCCCCCACTGCCCGGGGCTCCCCATCCCCCTACCACTCCCCATCTCCCTCAGGCCTCCCTGGCCTCTGTTCTGCTCAGTGACCCCTGCTTGCCCCATTGGGGGATGGGCTGGTGTGGCTAGTGATGCCGACTTCTCAAAAGAAGGCTGGAATCTGACATTTTTGTGTGTGAACACCCTGGTTTTTAACTGATTAAAGGTTTAAAATTAGCTAAAACTAATTAAAATTGCTTACATTTATACTAATTAAAGCTAATTGAGTTCTTTCTGAAGCTGTGCAGACATCCCACCCAGTGCTGGTCCTGCTGCCTGAGCACCTGGGGGCCCGTGGTTTGGGGCGCAGCTGTCACGGACTGGGCTCCTGGTCGTGCCAAGGGTCACCAGCCGAGGCCGCCAGCCTGGCTCCCGGTCCCGGGATCCTCTCGGCCTTGATGGCGAGTGGGAGCCGGGGGCTGATGTACAGTGGAGGGGATCCTGCCCTGGGGGCAGCGTTCTCCCATTCAGGCCCCCTGAAGACCAGCCGCCCACAGGCCAGGGTCCAGGGCCACAGCCTACGCACCTGCCCTCCGTGCCTCACGCTCTCGCTGTGGACGTCCCAGGGAGGGCCTGACCTGGGCCCAAGTGGCCCACATCCTGTCAGGGGGCAAAGGTTTGGGGTTGAGCCCCCATACCAGGCGCCAGGGCTCAGAGTGGCCAAGCCCTAGGCTGGGCATGTGCAGTCAGTGGAGCCAGGCATGGGCTGCGCCCTCTGTGCCCCTACACCCCTCCCCTATAGGCACCCCTCTTTCCACCCTCCTCTGCGCCCCCTACTGCCTCCCCAGCCCTGCACCCACGGCTCTCCTGTGTTCCCGTTTCCTGTGGGGTAACCGTGGGGCAAATCCAGACACTGGTGGGGAGAGCCGGAGCCATGTGTCCCCACCTGAGAGGCCACTGTGAGGCTGGGTGTCAGGGCTGACCACCCCGGTGTGGCCCACGGAAGCCGCGGCTGTGGGATGGAGTCAGGCTGCAGGTGGGGACAGGCTGCCCAGCCTGGGCGGTGCCAGGGTCCTGCGGAAGGGCTGTCCTCGCCGCCCTCTGCCCTCGCCGCCCTTAGAGATCCCAGTGATGCTCGCCAACAAGAGGGAATGATTCCTCACAGCTCCGATGAGCCGCCACGGCTCCGTCAGCAACACGGGCCCGGAGTGAGGGGAAGGCCTGTGACCTCGCCCGCCTCCCCTGTGGAATGGAGAGGGACTCCCGGCCTCCTCGGGCTGCTCCATGGATATCCTAGGGCTCTGCTTTCCGAACGCGGCTGCCGGGCCCTCGGTTCCGCCCCGCCCAGCGGTTGGCTAGTGACTCTCTGCTCTGCCAGCCGGTGCAGCCAATGGCATCCCAGGACACCGGCCCTCGGGGCAGCGACAGGCTGGGCCTTGGGACTGGCGAGGCTGGCAGGGCGGGGGAGGGCTTGCCCCGCTGCTCCACTAGGGTGCAGGCCCTGACGACCTCAAGGGGACGGTGAGGACGCCATGCAGCACGCCGGCAACAGAGGATGTCATCTCTCTGCGAGTGGCCCACACGTTGTAATGGGGCGCAGGTGGCACTGGGCGGGTTCGGGCAGAACGGGACCATCGAAGGTGCTTCTGGCCTCACTCGCTGCCCGCCCTCCCCGCCCCCATGTTTTCCCACCAGCCAGGACACTTCTCACCGGCAGGGAGGAGGACAGTTGCTTATCTGGGCGTGGGCAAGGCCTTGCATCCGTCTGTCTTGAGCTCACCAGGTCCCAACCCAGGACACTGTCCCCTGAGATGGGGCAGCTTGGGCATAAGTGTCCTGCTAGGGTGCTGGTCTGAGCTGTCTGGCAGGGCACTCCTGGGCCGCCCGCGAAAAGCGGAGGCCTGGGAGCCCAGCCACAGGTCCGGGGCCTGTCCAGGCGGGAACGTGGCATCACTCCATTCTGCCTGAAACCCAGACAGGGTGGGAGCAGTGCCTTGGTGGGGAGCCTCCACCAGAGCCAGCCGGGGTCACGTTCCGCTTGCCCCACCCAGGGCTGAAAGGGGGGTGATGGGCCTCCTGTGGGGCGGGGGAGGGATGCCCGTTACCTCTGCTTCTGGGGTCTGTCCAGCCAGGGGCAGTGCTGGGGAGACGTGTGGGCTTTCTGGGTGTGGGGCAAGGCCGCCAGGGGCCCCACAGCCAGCGAGCGCTGCCGGCTCCCCGTGGCGGGCAATGCTGGTCCGGCTGCTCCCTGACAGGGCATTTCCCTTTCCCTCTCAGACCTCTGGCTGCGTTGACCAAGGTCGTCCGTGCACGCGGCAACGGTCACATTGCGAAGGGCTGAGGGTAGAGTGGGAGCCTGGCGTCCTCTTCTTCCACCCCGAGCCCGTCGCGCCCCCAGTGGTCTCACCGTCCACCCAAGCAGGTGACACGGCCTCTCTGTTGGCTCAGACCCGGGACCTGCCCTGCCTGTCGTGGCCCCAAAGCCACACTTCGATGGGGGCTGTGCACGGGCCCTGGGAGACCCTGAGGTCCTGAGAAGGGTGCCAGGCCTCCGGACACTGAGGACAAGCTTCGGCCATCCACTGCTGACCAGCCATGGTCCCCGGGTGCCCTAGTCATGGCCCAAGACAGAGTGGGATCAACGCAGGCCCCCGGCGTGGCCGGGATGCAGCTGCTCTCCCACCTTCGTCCTGCTCCTGGTGATGTCTGCATCCAGGAGGCATCCTGCCATTAGCCCAAACCTAGCGTGGGCCGGGCTCCATTGCCCGTGGTCCTGCCTCAGTCATCAGAGGTTCTGGGCGCCTCTTGCCTTCTCTGAGACCTGTGCTGTCTGGCACGGCAGCCACCAGCCACCAGACGGCGTCAGCCCTGTGGAGAGCGGTGTGGACGGCACGCCCCCAGGGCCCCTCCCCAGTGGTCCCTCATGCTCCCTCCGGGCTTGGGCCATGCCAGCCACCCCACTGCCCAGATCCAGGTCCACCCCCACCAGCTGTGTGTGGCAGGAGATGAGAACACAGCAGGGCTGACCGTGGGGACGCACGGAGAGAGGACAAGGAACCATGTCCCTGCCTTCAAGGCACTGGCGTGAGCCCAGCGGTCCACGTCTGTGGGCCCCGCCTCCACCCTGTGGTGGCACCTGCCACTCCCTGGCAGGGTGGGGAGGGCATGCACCATGGAGGGCACGCGGAGGGCTGAAGGGTCCCCAGTGTGGCAGGGAAGGGGCTCAGAGTTCCCCCCAGGGGCTACTCACCTTCGGAGGCTATGGATTCAGGAGACACATGAGAGCCAAAGGAAAGGCCCCCAAAAATGTTAGAACCCTAAGAGAATTTAGTAAAGTAGCTGGTTAAAAAAATACATACGTACATGTGCAGAGTGTCTGTGGGGAGACAACCAGCTTGTCAGCCGGACGTTTGAGTAAGCGGGAAGGGACGCCACAGGCCTGCATGGGGGACTCCGTGGGCCGGGCTGTGTCTCCTTGACTGTTGGGTCTGCGCGGTGAACATGACGTTCATCAGAATACGGTAAGTGTGGTTTTTCCAACTTGGAAAATTGAGTCCAGAGTCATCTCTAAGAATAAATGTGTGATACTAGAACTCTCGTTTGTTCGAGGAAGACCAGCTGTAGATAAGGACTGTTCTGGGGGGCCTTGGGGGGCCTGGAGGAGCTGGGGGGTCCACAGGGAGGGGGCGGCACTGGGTTACGCGGCCACTTGCAACCAGACGTGGTTAGACTCAGGTTCCACAGCATAGAGAAAGACAGTCCCGGGAAAGCCGAATTTTATTTTAATTTTTTAAAGATTTTATTTATTTGAGAGAGAGCACGAGTGGGAGGTGGGACAGAGGGAGAGGCAGGCTCCCCGTGGAGCAGGGATCCCGACATGGGGCTCGATCCCAGGACCCCGGGATCATGACCTGAGTCGAAGACCGATGCTTCACCGACTGAGCCCCCCCGGGCGCCCCCACATTTGCCTTAAGATGCATCATATTCACACCATTTTCACACAGTTTATTCAGAAGTCTAAAATGTGGACGTTTCCCCCTGAAGCAAATCACTCCCTGCCACTGCCCACACGCAGACCGTCCGCTGTCCCGTGAACTACTCTCACCGCACTCGCCACCCGTCCTCGCAAACCCCTGGGGCCAAAGCCTCAGCTATCTGGTAACACATCTGGTAACACGAGGAAACTGCACAAAAGAGTCTCGTTTACTCCTTGCCACTAGCAGACCGCGAACGAAGATTCAGGGGCACACGTGACCATCACCCAAAGCTGATACTTCCCTGATCTCTTTTCTTCCTCTGAGACATTCAAACCCTCAGCAGTTTCATCGGCTCCTATAACTTAGGAACGGCTAAGCCAGGACCTGCTTTCAAGTGGACCGGAACCTCGGACGGGCAGAAGGCGGACTCCCAGCTCTGACGCGGCCGTGACCTCGAGCAACAGGCAAAATCAGCACCCAGGCAAACGATGCTTTCTTCTGAGAGCGACAGGGTGGCGCTTGGGTCCCCCGTCAACCCCCAGCAGAGCAGCGCGAGTGTTTCAGACGGGCCGCAGGAGCGAGATCGAGGGACTGAGGGTCTTTAACCTGGTACCGGAAGCAAAGGGCGCCACGAACGGAGGCCATCGGGAGCCACTCGCCCGAGGCGGAGGTGCGGGGAGAAGCCGCCGTTACCGCGGCTCAGAGGATGGCGGAGGGTTCGCTTCAGCCGGAACACTGGCTGCTGGGGCTTTCATTATCGCTGTATTTCCTCGGAGCCGCAGAACTTCCAGCCGTAAAGGAGAACTACCTGGTGGGCTTGGCAGAAAGCACGTCCGTCACAGAATCACAGAAACCGGCTGGTATTCAGTAAGTCTAGGCTACGATCTCAACAACGTCTGGCGATGGCTGTTTTCTCTCCTTCATTCGGATGAACTTAGGGGGGAAAAGTGTTTTCAAACCTCTGTCAGACTGGCTCAGCAGGTTTCTAAAGAAGCTGGCAGCCGTGACGGCGGACGGGGCGGCAGTGGTTGTCTTTGTTCCGCAGGATTCCAGCACGTTCCGGGAGAGAACCCACGCGCTGTCCCGCCACAGGACGCTTCGCCAAGACACGCTGGCGGGTCCCCCAAACTTCCGGGAAACTCTTTCAAAGGAGTGTGAGAGAGGAAAGAACCCTGCTCCGCCAAGAATTCTGTTCCGAGGACACTCGTTGGCCGCTTTCGTGCAGGAAGGTACGCGCCCCCCCAGCCGTCGGGCCTCAGGGCGCTCGCATGTGCAAGTGATGAAGACCCAGTCTCGGCTCCCGTAGTCGCTCTCAGGGGGACCGCTTGCAGCCACTGCTGGCTTTAAGAATATCAGATTCTGGGGGCGCCTGGGTGGCTCAGTGGGTTAAATAAAGCCTCTGCCTTCAGCTCAGGTCACGATCCCAGGGCCCTGGGATCGAGCCCCGCATCGGGCTCTCTGCTCCTCCGGGAGCCTGCTTCCTCCTCTCTCTCTGCCTGCCTCTCTGCCTGCTTGCGATCTCTGTCAAATAAATAAAATAAAAATATTTTTTAAAAAAAGAATATCAGATTCTGGGAACTCATCGAAGTTTGACTATCATCGATGCTTTTGATTTCGATGACTATCGCAGCAGGTGTCTCCGATATGCTCCCAGCCGGCGCCTAACTCCGGGCTCCGCTGCTCCGCCCCCGCTCACAGCGGAGTCTCAGAGTCAGATCCCCGGCTCTCTCAGAGACAGGAACTTCTGGAGGAAAAGTCAAAGTTTCTTTCCGGGCCATCGCCTTCTTAAACGTCTCTTGAGGGGCTCAGCACGGAAGGGTGGGGAGCCCACCAAGCAGGAGGGAGCGAGACCAGAGGCTTCCATCTCTGAAGGCTTAGGCAGCCGAAAGCTGAGTTTTAAGGTAAAAGTCAATAACCAGATCGATTTGAGGATGCCAACGGCAGAAATCCTAAAGGAAACGACTGCCAGCACGCCCACCCTCCCCCGAAAACCCCGTCCAGCCGAACAGCCAAGTGTGAGGGGCCGGCACCACAGACCACGTCCAGGCCGGGGTCCCCGCACACCAGGTACGTTTGCACGGATGTGGCGAAGGGTGGTACCGGCAAGGACGGGAGGCGCACACGCAACGCATGCGGCAGCTGCTGCGAATGAGAGCCACGTGCGGCCGCGGTGACACGGCGAGAACGCTGTGCTTTGACCATCCCATCCGCAGAAGTATTTTTAAAGTTCTCAAAAATTGCTTTTCATCTTTCTTTTCTCTAGTAGGTCGTGTATTGGCATAATTCAGATGCCACGAAATTCTGAGGGTTATGCAGCAAATGCAGTGGGGGCGGGGGTGGGGCGGGGGGGCCACACGGAGATTGATTTTGGCCACAACGCCCAGTTCTGGTGACGAGGAGCGAAGAGCCCCCCGGCCGGCTGCTGCGGGCACACCTGCCTTCGAGGGCAAGGGCCCCGCCCAGTGGACAGGCGCGTGTGTGCACAGGGAAGGGACGACTCGGGGGTCGTCACACTGAAGCAGCGCTTTCCGCCCAGCTGGCTGGCCGACATGGGACACCAAGCGGGCCAGGACTGGCCGCGGTATGGGCGGTCCCCTCAGCACCGTCGGCTGTGAGCTGGGCAGCCATCCCGCGCAGGTCAAACGGAGCCCAGGGACACTGCGGCTCCAGGTCCCTGACCCCGAGGCCTCCTGTCCTGGAGCCACACAGGCCACGCCCCAGGATGGACCACACCTGGAGAAGTTGGTGGCCGACGGGCTGGGTACTCCACGCACCGCCCCCGTGGTGGTTAGCCAGCTCACGGCATGGACGGACCCTCGACCCCCAGCCTAAGAGACAGGACGCGTGCCGACCCCACACCACCCACGACACTTAAGGCAGGAGGTGCATAAAATGATACACATTTTTGACAAAACCCGCTGGTTAGGACGGCGGCCCACGGCGGGGAGGAGTCGGAGGTGCGGACGAGGGAATGAACAGAAGGAGGCAGGAGGGGCTCCAAGGAGGCCGGGGTCAGTGTTCCTGGAGGGCGGGGGAGGGCGACCTCCCGACCTCCGCTCTGGGGGGGGCCGGACAAGGGAGGAAGGGGAGAACCGTAGCCTCACGCGTCATCGCGAGAGCCGCTGTCACTTTGGGGCACGTGTGTGACTCGTCTGAGACTCTGCTCTCGGCGGATGGCCCACACAGCCCGCCGGGCCCTGGTTGTGGTGACGAGGAAAGGCACGGGGCGCTCAGCAGGCAGCGGCCCCAGCGGAGCTCCCGTCACTGCGGGCTTGTTCCCTGTGCTTTCAAGTGCGGCCGTTTCTCACGCACCCGCGGTGTGAGATCACACAAAAAGACCACACCACTGAGCCCCGTCCACCTCACGGGCCACGGGAGCCCCGTGGCGTCTGTCTGCCAACCCAGCATGTCCTTGGAGACGGTGAACTTGCCCCAGGGTCCTTTTGTTTTCTTTTTAATTAAGGATTTTATTCATTTATTTGACAGAGAGAGCGCATAAGCAGAGGGAGCAGCGGTGGGAGAGGGGGAAGCAGGCTCCCACTGAGCAGGGAGCCCGACGCAGGACTCGATCCCAGGACCCCAAGATCCTCACCTGAGCTGAAGGCAGAGGCTTCACCGAATGAGCCCCCCGAGCGCCCCCACCCAGTGTCTTGTTGGTAAGATCAGGGAGCACGAGGTCTGAATGACACGCGGCTTTGGGTGTTACCACTCTTCTGATAATCATAACTGAGCCAAAAATAAGGAACGAACAAAAACTTTGCATTTATGCTGAAAATAACAAGTTATAAAATAAAAATGCAGGTGTTGTGTTTTACTAGCTTGCCGTCCACTTGCAGTAGAGCAGATTTCTGTCGGGTTAGAGCTGCGTGACCTGTGTCCTTCCTTATGACACTAGAGCTTTGACTTTGCAGGGTCCCCGTAGTCAGGACTGCAGCTGCTGACTTGGAACATGGAGATCTCGCTTGTCCCCACATGTGGCCCAGTGGCTGTAGCTGAGGCCTGGACACTGTGCTAAACCGGGGTGGAGCAGGGGCTGTGCAGCAGAGGAAGACGGAACTTCTAGAAACGGGCACTAAATCGGCACAATTTGCTTCCTAATCTAAAACAAGTGATCGGGCAGGGAGCTCAGGCTTGAACCATACACTACTTTTGTGGCAAGTGACGCACAGTCAGCCCTCGGCATACGGATGCCCGTACCACCCCTCACACGCTGACCACACGTATACCACACACTCATCCTAGAGGGAAGCCCCAGTACTATTTAAGATGGGGGTGGCCTCTGGGGAGTCCTTCAGGGCCGAGGCCGCTCTTAGGGCTTCCAACCCCGGCTGAGGCCGAGTCGCAGAGCCCACACTCGGTCTCCCACACGGAGCAACTAAAACTAGACACGTCTGTGAGGTAACATTCCTGCAGCAGACTCCAGGAAGTATGGGACAGTGTTCCCTGGGGCGTGAGAACCGAGTTCCCCCTCAGTGCCGGGGAGGGGAGCCCAGGCAGAGCCCGCTGGGTTCCCACGTCGAGGATCTGAGAGTGAAGGCCGCGGGGGTCACGGGACAGAGTCCCACAGAGAGAAAAGCTGCCCCGAGGGAGTTGCAGGAATCCACAGCGGCTCCCACTCAGTAGTCTGGTGAGTGCTGGTCACGGCGGGTGTAAGAGCAAAGCCTCAAGGCCGGGGAAGGAACCCCAAAAGGGGAAGAGGGTGAGACCCCACCCCCAGAGTGCTTGCAAGGCGGGAATAATGCCTGCTCGCCCCAAGCTGGGGAAACCTCAGATTCATGGGCCCGTGAGTAGATACAGGGTTTGCCCCGGCAGGAGGGGAAAGGCTCCCAGGGCTACAAGCGGCCCTGACCCTAAGAGGTGAAAGCAAGCCTTGAGAGAAACAAACTGTTTCCAAGTAACTAAAGTACATTCCAGAACAGAGCTCGAGAATATTTATAGGAATGTAAAAATATCCATTATGCTACATCATGAAATCATAATTCTGGCCTCCAATTGAAAATTATCAGACTGCAAAAGAGCAGAAAACTATGACTAAAAATGAGGATAAAAATCAATCAATAGAAGTAGATCCAGAAATGACAAAGAAGAGAGATTTAGTACACAAGGATTTTAAAGTAGTTATTTTAAGTACATTTTTACATCCAACAGGGTAGAGAGAGAGTGAGCTTGATAAAGAGACATGGAACATAGAGAAAGACCCAAATCAGACTTGTAGAGACAAAAACTGCAATGTCCAGGGCGCCTGGGTGGCTCCGTGGGTTAAGCCTCTGCCTTTGGCTCGGGTCATGATCTCAGGGTCCTGGGATCGAGCCCCGCGTCGGGCTCTCTGCTCAGCGGGGAACCTGCTTCCCCCTCTCTCTCTGCCTGCCTCTCTGCCTACTTGTGATCTCTGTCTGTCAAATAAATAAATAAAATCTTTAAAAAAAATTGCAATGTCCAAGGTGAAAACACACTGGATGGGATTAATGACAGATTAGACGCTCCTGAAGAAAAGACTAGTGAACGCGAAGATACGGCTGCTCGGAAGCTGCCAGCAGGGAACACATACTTTAACTGAACAGAGAAGAGGGCACTGAGGTGGACGGATAAATATTTGAACATCAACCCACGGAGCCAAGACTCCCAACAACCCCCAGGCTAAGGCCAGTTACGATCAGCCGCTCAGTACAAGTGACAAAGAGAAAAATCGTAAAACCAGCAAAGAGAGGAAAACACTCCACAGAGGGGCAGTGGTGAGAGTGGCCACAGGCTCGTCCTTGAGAGGACACACATGTGGGGCGATGCCATTAAGGTGCTCAGAGAAAGTCAACTTACACGCCCAGATCCAGGGAATGGTCCTGTAGAACGGGAGGTGAAGTAGACATTTCCAGACATTCAAAAACGGAAGGCTTCCCACCAGAAGGCACACACGGTCAGAAATGTCACCGAACACCCACTAAGAAACACTTTGGAGCGTTGGGGGCGTTGGGACAGACTCCAGGAGGTCACAGACATACAGCCGTGTTACAAACGTGTGCAGCATCTGCACTGTGGACAAGGAGCTGCCCATGTGCGAGGGAACGGCCCACTCTGCCGCAGAGCGCAGTCCATGGGAGACACAGGGACAGAACCAAGGACCGCACTCCAGCTGAGAAGGGGGCTTCCTGGGGAGCCAGTTAATTCCGCTGCTGCTGTCCCCGGAGACAGGAGCTGAGCTCCTGAGCGGATGGTGTACAGGGGACCCAGGGGTCTCCCTGTGGGAGGAGGAGGCTGCAGTGACCCATGCAGTGATGGATGCAGTCAGAACTCATGTTCAGCTTAGTGTAGACACACATGGTTCCACGAGGACGCACTCGGGATGCGTGTAAACACACAGGCTGATGCTCACTCGTGGATCTCCTTCTCCATCGACGGGGAGGGCCCAGCAGCTGGGGGCATGTCCAGTCCCAGGTGTTGGCTTGTAACACGATTCCCTGGGGAGAGAGACCCAGGCGCCCGCAGAAACGCTGATTCCAGGATCAGGCAAGACCTGCCCCGGGGGGGCCCGGAGCACCAGGCAGAGCCAGAAAGGAAGGAGCCCCCACCCTGATGGGCTTGTCAGAGGGACAGAGGAGCCACCTGAAGGGGCTCCCGTGGCCAGAGCTGGACCAGTGCCAGCCACAGAGTGAGGTCGTGCTGGATCACAGCCCGCACTGTACGTAACTACCCACAAGTGCGCACGGACATCGGTCAGCGGCTCACGCGCGCTGGTACCGAAACAGTATTTCTCTCCTCCGAAGGAGAATCCCCCGGTGTCTGCACAGCCGCTCTGTCCTCGGGGAGTGAAGTGTGCCTCCTCCTCCTTAAGTGTGGGCTGTGCCCCAGGGGACGGTGCGGGGAAGGGAAGGAGCCACGTGGGGTGGGGACACCCGGCAGACCCACCTCCGCCAGGGACCATAGCCCACATGGGCAGTGACAGGTGCCCCCAGCGCCCGGTCCCCCTCTGCGCGGTGCGGATGGGAGGAGACGGATATTTCCCATCTGCGGTCTTCCCCACAACAGCCCCTGACCCTTGAGGAACCACCCGTGAGGAACCACCATGGGAATCCCAACGAGGGGCGTCTCCCCAAACGCCCGACTGGGCCTCTCCGCCTAACACTAGGGGTCCTCGGAGGGACGGTCACAGCCAAGAGGAGACGGAAAGGGACGTAATCGATGTCACGTGGTGTCCTGGACAGGATCCTGGGACAGAACCGGACATTGGGGGACTGAGGAAATCGGGTCGCTTAGTTAACGATAACGTGTTAATATTGGTTTGTTAATTGTAACAAACGTACGGCAACGATGTGAGATGTTTATAAAGGGGCCCAGGTACCTATGGAAAATCTTTATTATAGATTTACAATTTCTCTATAAATCTAAAACTGTTATATAAGTAAAGTTGATCTTTTTTTTTTTAAAGAAAACACTATGGAGGGGAACAAAAGCAAAGATTTTACTTCGGGGAAATCGGGGAGACAACACCTTGCGGGCTGGGGCGGCTCACAGCAGGGGACTGGACCACCACGTGCTGGGGGCGGGGGCGCGCAGGGGGTGCATCACGTCTGGATGCTGCTGCTGTCGGGAGGCGACCCCACACACGGGTCGGCCTTTTCTTAAAAAATTAGAGACACACGGTTCCTATGGCCCAGATCTCCCCCGCTCTGAGCTCGCCGGGAGGAACAGAAGTCGGCGTCCACAGTGGCTTTAGACGGGAACTCGCTAGTCTGGCACCAGGTAGATCCGGGGCTGAGTGCGGTGAGGACAGAAGCTGCGAGCCCGGGACAAGCCCAGCCGGGGGAGCCGGGGCCCTGCAGACTCAGGGCCAGGCTGGGAGCCCGCAGGCTGAGCCCGCTCCCTGCAAAGTTCAGGGAAATGAAATGAATCACAGGTGACAGAGCAGATCGGCAGCTGCCTCGGGACGGGCCATTCCCGAGGGGCAGGAAGAGACTCGGGGTGACTCCTTCAGGACCCTGATTTCAGAGACCGTTTCCCAAGTGCGTGCATTTCACATCGCTCCCCTCAAACACGTGCAGTTTCTTTGTGCTCCCACGGAGGCTGCAGGGAACCAGCACGCCACCCAAGAGACTGGACTCGTGGGTTTCTGGAAACGTCTGTGAGTCGCGGGTGCGCCGGGCCGGGGCTGGGGCTGGGGAAGACGCGGACCACAGCCCTGCCGCTTACACGGACCTCAAGGCTGTTCAAGTTCACTCTGGATTTTAAAATGGTAAATGTACTTTGAAGATGCCCAAATCTGTAGGCACAAATAATAACTTAAACCGGTGCCCACAAGAGCGCAGTGTCACTGAACCTGATCCGATCCACGCCACCTCCCTGCACAGCAAGCGGCCCGGACCGAGGACACTGCGCGTCCAAGACAAACATGTCTTCTGGATTCTGCCTTTGAGGGCGTCTCGTGTTTACAAAACAGCAGTGAGCTAGGAGCCAACTTTTCCTTCTCGGGCCGCGTGGAAACAAGCCTTGCTGAGCCTCTGGGCAGGAAGAGAGACACCCACGTTGCTGTCCCGATGGGGGGTGACCAGATGCAACCCCCAGCACTGGGATGGAAATTTCCAGAGACTTCTGTCCTTTCTCACATCTTTAATTTGTCAAATGGGCCTCTCGCTCCGGTTGCCAGGTCCACGCAGCTGCCAAGGCAAGAGCTGGCGCGCGTCCTCGGGGAGGCATTTCAAGCTCGGTGAAGACCAGACCCGGTGTTCCCTCTGTGTGGCTGTCTCCAGACACCTCGGGCCCGAAACCAGGACCAGCGAGAGTCTGAGGGCTGAGGGCTCCCAGGCTGCACCGACCAGGGGGGCCGCACCTGCCCCGTTAGTGCTGAGCCAGCATGCGGTGGCCCAGACGTGCCCCTCCTTTTTTATTTTTTATGATTTATTTATTGGAGGGAGAGGGAAAGAGAGAGATGGGGGGTTGCAGAGAGCACAGAGACTGATGCGGGGCTCCCGCCTGAGACCCTGAGATCCGGAATTAGACGCTGGACCAACGGAGCTCCCCAGGCACCCTCTTTTTTCCCAGACGCACCCCTCCTTAAAAGCACAAGGTTTCTTCCCTATTTGGGTCTGAAGACACCGTGGTGTGCACAGAGGAGTGCCCTGCCCCATGCATGGCTGTGTGCTCGAGGCCCGACTTAGGGGATGTGTTTGGGGTGAGACTTGGCTCTGCCCCCCTGACCGTGACCTTGAGAAGGACCCGGATCCACTCTGGCCCAAGCGTCCCTTCCCTGAAGGTGAGGGTAACCATCTCGTCCAGCCTTCTAGGGCTCTGTGTGTCCGGATTTGGTGCAGGAGGACGGCGTGGAAGCAGTAAGGGATGGCTCAAGTTCCTGACGAGGTCCTCAGCTTTGCTTCCAGGGAAAACAAGTAAAACCTTTTCTAACATGACTCGTGCGACCCTGTCGAAGGTCCAAGGTCAGCCACTTGGCCCATGGCAGCACAGGGTGTCATCCAGAGCTGTTTCCAGCAGACCCAGGAGTTTTCACCTGAACTTGGGGCATCAGGGATGGGGTTGGACAAGCAGTCCTGGTCCTGGACGAGGGGAGGATGTAGAACTGGAAGAGGCAAGGCCCCGGCCCTGGATCTAGGACTCTGCTGGGCTCCCCCCGTCTCACCCAGGGAGGGGCTGGGCTCCCCCTATCTTACCTGGGGAGAGGCTGGGCTCCCCCCTTCTTACCCAGGGAGGGGCCAGGCTCTCCTATCTCACCCCAGGAGGGGCCGGGCTCCCCCTTCTTACCCAGGGAGGGGGCTGCACTGCATGGGACCCGGGTTTGCCGGCCCTAACACCCTCCCCCCTCATTTGGTCACTGCCCTGATTTCGGCTGGGCATCCACGGTGCCCCACGCAGCCCGTGATGGAGACACTTGCTCCCCACCCCCGCAGCGAGGGTGGTGCTCTGATTAGCTGACTCAGAGGTCCCCTAGATGTAGGGGGGGGGCTGGCCTCAACCACAGGCACTTGCATGGCCTCCGTCAGGACGCGTCCTGTGTAGCCCACGCTCCGTCCCTCGCCCTCTGTCTGTCCGGTGGTGCGTGGTGGTGAAGGCAGGAGCTAGCCGCTGCTTTGACAGGAGGAGGGAAGCCACCCTGAGGATAGGACGGACAGGGGGTGGGTGGGCGGCGTCAGCAGGTGCCTGTGGAGCCTGACCACGTCTCGCCGGGAGCCTGCCCGGGCTCTGACTGTCTCCTCACAAGAGTCGAGATTTATTAACAACTCGCGTGTGAGCTGGTTTAAGTTGGGCTGTGTCTTGACCCTCAGGGGGTCCCCCTGGTCAGAGCACTGGGAAGTACGTTTTCTAGAGCTGGAGAGCCGGTGCCCTCCGGGTCACTGGTGTGGTTTTGTAGGGGCTCAGTCGCACGCGAACAGCGGTGAACAGTGGTGCAGGAAGCCGTGACCGCCCCACGGGGGCGGGGCAGCTGTGCGGAGGGACAGGCCGGCACCCGCCCTGACTCCCTCTGTCTCCCCAGCGCCATCACACGGGCGGGAACTCTGATGACCTCCGCCCAAGGAGGGGGCCCAGGCCCGGAGAAGCCGCTGGGACACTTGCGGGGGCCCAGCCAGGAGGGGAGGGCCACGTGCCGCAGACCCCGCACAGTTGGCTGCGTGGGGGACGGGGACAGGACCCGCCAGGCTGACGTCGGCCCCTGGATAAGCTGTGTCCTTCTCCCGCCTTTCTTTCTTCCCTGGAAGCACATGGATGTTTTCAGAGGTTCCGGGATCCAGACGTGCCCCCGGGGGGCATCCGGGCTTCTTTCTTGGTCTCAGAAGCAGCACAGGACACGGTCCTTGTGTTCCCAGACTGTCCCTCAGCCGGGGAAACATTTCCAGGTCTGCCTTTCACCAGCGTTTCTGCCATTTAAATAGTTTTTGTTTATTCTTCAGAAGTATCTACAGCCCTTACTGGTGCGGGCCGCAGCCCTCACGCGCCTCCCTCCGTCGCTCTCCTCGAAGGTTTCGTGCTGCCCCCCAGGGCTACACCTTCCCCTTCCCATTTCCTGCAGCCCAGCGCTTTCGGGGTGCGGTCAGCGGTGCCTGCCCTGGCGGGGAGACCTCCGCACGGCGCTGCAGGGAGGTCCTTTCTGCCTCTTTGCCCCATTTGCTGTTACGGGCCCCGTGGGGGGGAGCGCCCTGCCCAGCACGTCCTCCCAGCACAGCGTGAAGGAGGGGAGGGGGGATTCCCAGGCCACCAGCCCTGTCCCACGGTGGTCCCCCAGGCCCTAGACAGCCCATACCTCGGCCCCTGTGCCCATGATGGGACCTTCCGACGGGCGGGCTCAGCTCTGAAGCCCAGAGCCAGTGGGAAGGTTCTGACCAGGGAGTAAGGTGCGGGGGGTGCAGGGGTGTGGGGGGCTGGTGGGGGGCGTTGGGGGCTCCGGGGGCGTGGGGGGTGCGGCCGCCGCGTCTCCCCAGCACCGCAGGCAGCTCAGCGCACGTCTCCCACAGGCTCTGCGCGCCCGGCTGCCCGTGCTCAGCGCATTTGCGGCGGTCTTTGCCGGGAGGCATGCGGAGTCCTGCTACCTTCCCGGACGGTGCTCTCCTGCCAGCCTCTCCAAGAGCCAGAGCCACCAAATGCCTGGCGCGTGTTCCGGGCTCTGGCCTGAGGGGGTTTGACCATGGGTCTGAGCCTCGTCTGGGGTGACCCAGAGCTTTCCTGATCCTCCGTGGCACGGAGGACTGACGCCACACAATCTGCCGGAAACCCGAGAGAGGCGTTCCCCCCCTCCGCGCACACAAAAAACACACACTGAACACCCCCCAGGGACACAAGTGAGGGGATGAGCCCGTCCTACGGGAGGACGGCGGGGGGAGCACCCCATGTGCATGTGGACGGACGGGTGCGCGGCCGCGGCTTGCCGGGGCGTCCTCCCCATCAGGTCCATGTTTGCTGATGGGGACAAGCGTCTCTCCTGGCTTTCTCTCGGATGCAGAGCTGGCGGGACCTCCCCCCTGGCCTCTGGCTGTGTCCTCGGGATTTGGGACGAAGTTCTGTTGAGGAACCTCGGATCTGGGGTTTCAAAACTCTGCGTCCGCCCAGCAGTGAGGGACACCAGAGACCCTCGTCGTCATGATCTCATAACTCACTTACTCACTCCTTCTACTCAGTGACCGGGCACCCACCCGGCGAAGGACGGGGGTGCTGAGCAGGGACCGGCTCTGCCCTCATGGAGTTCACAGCCAAGTAGGAGAAAACGGAGCCCCCCATGTTCCCGCCTGTGGGGTTGGCCTCTCCAGCCCCAGCACCCTCCCCACAGCGCAGCGTAGGCGTCTATACCTCCCACCTCCCGACCTCCCAGGTCCACACCTGTCTCCCAGAGCCAGAGCAGCCCACACAGTGTCCTGACCCCTCAACCCTCCATTCCTACGTTGGAACACCAACACCTCCATTCTGAACCAACCTCCAAGCCCTCAGGGGCTTCCGACTTGGACCACTTGTGCCCCACAAACATTCTGTCCACCTGAAGCTGAGCTGGGACCAGCTTTCTCCGTCCTCTCAGGATGGGGGCATCGCTCGCTTCCACCATCCAGACACTTCTGGGAAAGGATGCCAGGGGTGGGGAGGTCACACACGTGGGGGTTCAGCGCCGGGGTCTTCCTGAGGCCAGAGCAGGGGCTTGCAGGGGTCCCCGCCCTCCCAGTGTGTCTGGCTGGGAAGCTGGTGTCCAGGGACGGCGGCTCTGGCTGGGCTGGGCTCTGAGGTCAGGCCAGTCGGTCAGTCCTGCTGCATACAGCGGCCTCGCCTGGAGGCAGCTCACAGGCAGGGAGGGAGCCTGGGATCGGGGCCGTGCGTAGGCATCTGGGGCACTCCCGGGACAGCTGCTGGGTGCCATGCGGGCAAAGCCCTGTCCCCAGAGGAGGCGTCCCACGCAGGACACGGCCATGATGGAGGGCCTTGCAGGGTGAAGCAGGTGGGAGCAGGGACCGGGGATCCTAGGGAAGGCGCAGACCCCCTGGGCCGTGCAGAACGCAGTGGCAGACTTTACACTGTCGTCCCGATCACCATGTTTGCGCCACTGGAACCTTCCCTGGCCCGGACGGCCATTTCTAAGTAAGGAAACAGAGAAGGACTCCGGGGAGCTCGTGGCAGCCACTGCTCCGGAAAGACCCTGGGCATCTGTGGAAATGCCCGGCACGTTCCCTCTGTGCCGGTGGTCACCGCACACCCACACCGTGCCCACAGGGCCCTGAGGGAAGCGACGTGCTCCTCCCCATCAGGCACACGCACACACGCACACACACGTGCGCGCACACACACGCCCCTGTCCATGCAGGTGGGGTTGCGCTTCCAGGAGAAACTGGTGGCAAAGACAGGGCGTGACTTTCTTACAAGAGGTGGGCGGGAGTCTTGGTTACAGTAGTTTCTGTAAATATACGTAATTGAAATTAGTAAGTCGACGCCAAAATGCTCCGATCTCAGGTGTCACTTCTGAGTTTGAAGCTGCACGCACACGTATCCACCACCCAAGGCCAGCAACAGGGCCGTTTCCGACCAGCCCCCACGCCACTCCCGTGTCCCCCCACAGGACCCGTTTCCTGCCCCGTGGGTGGGCGTGACCTGTCCCTGACGTTGGAGCCCGGCGCCGCCTCCCAGGGCACGGATACCACGCGGGCCCGTCTACCTTCCAGGGTTTAGACTGTCTCTGGCCCTGAGCTGGGGAGAACAAGGCACTTAGTGAGTGTGTGTGTGCAGGAAAAACTCCGTCCTCGTGGCCCCTGGAGGCCCCGCGTCTCCTGAAGGCCCCCTGCGGCCCGGCAGCAGGGCCTCACACCCCTGTCCTCTCCGCCGTCTCCGTACAAAGTGGGTGAGCCCCCAGGGGCCTGTGAACAAGGCAGGTCCCAGGCCCAGGCCCTGTCCCCTTGCCCTAGGGCACGGTCACCCAGCCATCCCTGGAGTCAGGCTCGCCCCGGGGTGCATCTGGGCATCTGGTTCTGGCTCTCGTGGTCTGTGAGCACGCGGACTCTGGGTCACTGAAGGTCACTCAGACATACCTGCCAGGACCAGAGCCCAGTCTTCTGACCTTCATGTGCCCCCGAGGCCGGCAGACTCCCCCACGTCCCCCACCAGCATGAGAATGCCCCGGCGAACCCCCGTGGGGACAGAGCCCAGCAGCCACTGTAGTTGAGTTGCCGGAGGGTGCCCTCACCTGTGGGTCCCTCCACCTGCCCCCCATGACAGAAGCCCCCATGTGCCCCCTCTTTGGGTCTGGAGCCTACAGCCGACATTTCGGGGGTCCCCAGGGGGCATCAGTGTGACACACGGCTGAGCCCAGACCTTGACGTTTGCCTGCGTCTGTTGGGGTGGCAGCAAATCCTTCTGGTAGCCCTGACCCCAGGGCACGGAGGGCAGGGGTCTTCCCCCACCCCTGGCCGGCCCCGGCGTTTGCACAGTGGTGCTGACCCTCCTGGTCTACCTGTGTCTCTGGCCTCTGCAGCTGGGATCGGGGCGGAGCCAGGGGTGGGGGGCATCCTAAGAGGGGCCCCGGGGGGAGGGCAGGGAGCAGGTTGTCTGTCACTCCCAGGCCTGCCGCAGCGACACAGACAGGGACTTCCCGCGACCCCCGCCTCGGTGTGTTCTGAGCGAGCCCGGCTGTGCACCCAGCTGTGCAGACGGCCCCGTGGCCGGGCACCGTGAGTGGGGCTCTGGGGCCATTGCTGGCTTCTCTGCCATCAGCCGTGCGTCTTTCGTGGCTGACTGACATTTCAAACACAGAGCTTCCGTGGTGCCCCGGCGTCCCTGCCCTGGGACCGCCGTCAGCCTATGAGCGGATCGCCTCGGGGATTGTCCTTGGGTTCCTGGGGAATGGAAGCCCACAGGAGAACCACAGCTTTACGTCTTCTGTCCCGTTTCTGTCCTCTTGTTGACTCCAGGAAGCGCCCCCGCCCCTGGGGACCCCAGCTCATCCCCACCCAGGAGGCAGCTCCCCACTGAGCCAACCGAGGCGGAGGGGAGATCGCTGTTACACCCGGTGACAGATGCAGGGGTCCCCGGGGCTGGGGGGTTCCTGGGGGCTGCTGGGGCCGCGGATGTGTGCAGACGGAGGGGCGGCTCGGCTGGCATCTCGGAGACGAGGAGGACGCCCCCTGGTTTTCATGGGTCGTGGACGGCAGAGTCGTTCTCCTGGGACCCGGGCCGTGGGGCTGAGGGACAGGCCCCTGTGCCCCCGATGGGGCTGGTCAGCCTCCCCGGGGCTGTGAGACACCCCCTGTGTCCCCTGGGGGTCAGGCCAGGGCCTCACATGAGAGCTGACTTCTTGGGAATCAGGCCTAGTGCTGGCCGGGTGTGAGATCACAGGGAATCTCTGTCCTGGTCTCTGCACGCCCCCCAACCCCTTTTCCCCCCCTCCCCTGCCTAGCACCGGGCTCCTGGAGCCCTCCTCATTCCCCACGTGACAACGTGACAAGAGTTCTGGGTGCATCTTCCGTCCTAATGAGGTGACTCGGGGGCTCCTGGACGGCTCCTGGGTGGGGGCTGGTCTCCAGAAAGAGCAGTGGCGACTGGATGCTGGGAACTTTTAGGTCCGCCCCTCCCCCTACCAGGTATCCAGGGACGGGGAGGGGCTGGGAAGGGAGTCGGTGAGCCGTTCCTGGCCTGCACGAGGAAGTCCCATAAATCCCATCAGGGCGGGGCCCCGAGAGCTTCTGGCTGGGGGCACACGTCCACACGGAGAGGGTGACGCACCCCAACTCCACGGGACGGAAGCTCCTGTGTCTGGGACCCTCCTGGACCCGCCCCACATGTCTCTCCATCTGGCTGTTGACCCGAAACCTTTATCACATCTTTGTTATATAAGGAACCGCAAACGTGTTTCCTTGAGATCTGTGAGTCGCTCTGGCAGATTTGTCTGACCCGAGGCGGGGTCGTAGAGCCCTGACTGGTCTCCGGTGGTCAGAAGCACAGGTGACAACAGGATTGTGACGGCATCCAAGGTGGGGCAGGACGGCCTTGCGGAGGTCCAGGGGCTCTGACGTGGCCTCCGCGTCACAGACAAATTGTAGGACACCCAGCTGGGCCAGAGAACATCCTGATATTGGGGTTGGAAGCGTCAGGAGTAAAGCATTCTGTTTGTGAGTGCAGGAATGTCTGTTATGCTCACAGCGTCCTGCCCCTGGCCCGGCACTGGCCCTGGGGGAACGGAGGCAGGGGTGAGAGCCCTGTGCTCCTGCTGTCCGGGCTGCCTGAGAATTGGGGCTGTAGGGGCTGGCTGGGTGCCTGTTAGCATAGGCCGGCGTCGGAGAACTCCCCTCCCAGCAGAACCGCGAGCCTGCCTGACCCGGGCCCGCCCTGGGGCCGCCTCTCCTGGCGAGGCTCCTTCTAGGGTCAGCTTGGGTGCAGGCACCCCTGCTCATGAGCTGGTCCCCACCTCTTTGGCACGCCCTGCGCACAGAAGCCTGAGGGAGCCTGGGCACCTGCCTTCCGGCTCTGTTCCAAGGCTCCTGGCTCCGGACCCCTCCAGCTGCGCCCACCTCCCTCCCCCTGGACCAGGGATTGATTTGCACCTTTCTACAGGCAAGAAGGGGCAGCTGTGGCCTTGTCCCTCAGGGGATTGATTGGACTCAGAAAGCTCCTCCTGAAATCAGTGCGACAAAAATGGAAGAAATTCTGCTTCCCACATGCCTTTTGGCTCCTCCCAAAAGTGGAGAACCTGGGTGTTACGGGGAAGGTCTTGTGCGGGGACGTTCTGGGAACTGACGTGGCCGGCGCAGCCAGAGCACGGAGCTGCCCCAAGAGGTCTACAGGGAGAGCCTCCGTGTGGGGAGGGCGCCCGGGAGGGATGCCGGGCAGACAAGACGGAAGTCATCTTAGAAGTGAACCTTCTTGAGGACGCCTGCGGGCTCCATTGGTGAAGCGTCGGCCTTCGGCTCATGTCACGACCCCGGGGTGCTGGGATCGAGTCCCGCATCGGGGCCCCTGCTCAGCGGGGAGCCTGCTTCTGCCGCATCCCTGCCCCTGCTCATCCTCTCTCTCTGTCAAATAAATAAATAAAATCTTTAAAGAAAAAAAAAGTGGCCCTTCTTGCCTTGCCAAGCCTCGAGATGGTGCGTGAAACCTGTCCCCCCAGGGAGCCCCTAAGTTACGGGGTCATGTGTTATATAGAGAGGGGTCCTGGACGGGGACTCCAACAGGGGCAGAGCGAGCTGAGTGGGGGGCTTCCCAGGGTCTGCGTGTTCTTTGGCCTGGGGGTGGGGTGACCCTCTGAGAGGTGTCCTGTGACAAGGATGACCCCCTCCTCTAAACCCGAGACGGGGCAGGGGTCTGTGTCCCTGCAGCCCACACAGCTCTGACGGCCGGTGGCCGCTGCTGGGACTCGGCCCGTCCCGCGTCGGCTCCACGGAGCCCCTGTGACCCGCAGCCGGGCCGGAGCCCCTGTACGGTAATGGGCAAGGCTGACCTAGGGAGCGGAGGTCTCGCAGGGGTGCGGAGGTCTGTAAGGAAGTGGCCCCGTCTCCACGGCTGTAAGCCGGTGGTCTTCCAGAGCATGAACGCTCCTGCGTGCACGCACCACACACGCACACGCAGGTACGCCCCCACTGGAACGCTCTGCTTCCTCCGGGGAGCCTCCCTTGCCTTCCTGCCTCCAAGCTCTGGCCTCCCCGACAGCGTCTTGGGCGGACTTCCCAGTCGGTTCACCTCGTTGCTCTCCACTGGCACCCTCTGGGCCACGGAGCTCGGGGTTTCCCCGTCTGAAAAGTGAATACGAGTGTGTGAGTGAGATTGGTGTCCCTCTTCTCTCCAACTTTGTGTAATTAAAGTGCCGTCGCATCCTGAGGGGGACCGGGAAGCACTCGGTGGGCTGTGGTGGCTGTGACCCCACCCCCACGCTGCTCCGGTGAGAGCCACTGCTCTGGGTGCTGCCGAGGAAGGGAGGAACGGGGCCACCCCTCACGGTAATTCAAACGACTCTTCCGGACGATTAATGGGTTTTTCTGATCTCCAAGGTGGCCAGTGTGTTTTCGTCTTCGACCTGTTCACAGAGCTCTGTGCTCAGGTGCCCTCCGCCTTCCCGAACGCCGGACTCTGGTGGTGACAAGCGGTCCCGTGACCTCCCGCACTAGTTCTGTTCTCGGTCTTCTCTCCTTCACTTTTCATGGATTCATTTTGATTTTGGTATAGATCTTATTTTCCTGCTTCTTTCCATGTGTGGTAATTTTCGGTGGAATACCAGACATCGTGAGTCCTCTTGTGTGCGGCAAATTTGGCCCCGTTCCTGAGGGAAGCATCTGGAGATCCCACTGGCGCCCGTGAACTGGGAGGTCCTTCCAGTCTGGCCTGTGGAACATGAACCGTCTCAGCCCCACGTGAGCTCCCAGGTGTCTGCCTGCTCCTTCCTGGTGGCTCTTTCCTGGGTACAGGTGGTTTCAGCACAGACACGCGGAGGCCGGCACTCAGTCCTGGACCCGGGGCACTTGACAGCCCCATCTCCACGGCGCCCTCCTCTCTGGTGTTCAGCTCTGCCAATTCCAGTCGCCTTGGTCTCCCCAAGCTCCTGACTCGGCCCCCAACTCACAAGGCAGGAAGGGGGCTCAGTGGTTTCCTACGTCCCAGAGACCACCGCATCCTGCCTCCTGACCCATGTCTGAGGAATAGACTTTCACATTTTGCCCAGCTTTCTGTTAGTTAAGGTGGGAGAGTAAGTCTGAACCCTGTTATTCCACTGTGGCCAGAGGTGGAAGCCTCCAGCTTTGTTTAACTACAAGCGTTTCTGTCTTACCCTCATTCTCGAAAGACCGCTGCACGGGGTGAGCCGCTCTGGGCTGAGTTCTTTTCTCTCAGGCGCTTGAGAACATGGCCGCCTCCCGGCCTCCACTGCTGCTGTGAAGACACCCGTTTAGTTGAGTTCATCTTGCTTCTCTAGCTGGGTTTAGAGTCTTGTCTCGGAAGTTGTCCGGCACGGGCGTGCTGTCTCTGGGGCACCTTCGTGTTTACCCTGCCGAGACCCATCGACTGACTCATTAGATTCTGGCAAACGGGTTCTTTTTCAGTCACTGTCCCTAGCTGCACGTCTGCCACGTGTTATCTCCTTCTTCTGTCCGGAGCTCCGCTGAGGCTGCGGGGCGGTGCTGGTCGCCGAGAGACCGCGTCCCAGCCCGTGTTTCTCTGTGCTGCGCCCAGGCGACTTCTTCTGGGGTGTCCTCCAGCTCACTAATTTTATGTACAACAGCATCCAGTTTGCTGCCTAATCTCCTCACTGAGTTAGCTCCTTCATTTAACCTCTCTTACTTCTCTATATTTTTTCATATCCGCCTCCTCGGTTTTGATCGTCTGTTGTCTATCCGTGTTCAGTACCTTCTCTGATCCCCTCAAGCATATCACTCAAGTTCCCACCGACCAGGGCTGGGTTGGGTTTTTGTCTTGGGCTCCCCGTTCTCCACGAGGGACCGTGCCCGCCGGCTGGTACTCATGTGCTGGGTTTCACACTGGGAGTTTCTGGGGCAGACCTCTTTTCCCCTTTTATTCTTTTATTTTTTCTTTTCTTGTTCCAATTCATCTTCCCATGGGTCCGGGTTTTCCCTCTGAGTGTGTGGTTCTGTTATGTGGGACCTCTGTCTGGTCTCCCGGACTCTGGGCTCCCCTCCCCGGCCACACCTTGCCCTGGCGGGGCTCCAGGCCACAAAGGCTCACTAACCCCAGTGAGCTCTCTCCACCACCTCCCTTATTCATGGCCAGCACAGCCAGGCTTTGAAGATACGACTATGATGTTCAGGCATTCTGTATAGGGCAGGGGCTCTTCAGTAGGAGCAGCAGAAAACCCAACCATGCTCGCTACAGGCCTCGGGACTCTGTGCACCTTGGTTCAGCATCCAACAGCATAGCCAGTGCCCCTGCTTGGGCTGCAGTGATCAAGGCTGCCCTGGGACCGGCTGCAGTGGGGGACACCTGCCCAGTTCCCCTGGGGCCCTCCCGACCTCCAGAGGCTGCATCCCTTTCTGGGATGTCACGTTCTGTCTGGGTTTCAGAAGGGAGGCCACTCTCCCATTCCACCGAAGCCCCCAGGTGCCTCCACCTGCTCTGTCAGCAGAAGACAGTGGGGATTTTTGCCAAGATGAATGTTCATTCTCTTCTTCCGCCTGTCTTCCTCCTGGCTGCAAATGCGGCTCGGCGTATCTGCATGGCTTGATCAAATGTTCACGGCCCAGCACAGCCGCGATGGGACAGGGGTACAGGAGGGTCTCCACCCCCCTCACACTGACAGCACCCTCTGCACGCACCCAGGCTCTGGGGTGGGGAGGCCGTGCTCAAGGTGGCCTTCAAGAAGCCTTGAGCAGGAAAAGGCCCGTGAGGACCACTGCGGGCTGGTGGAGGGGGCTCCAGCCCTCGGGGTGCAGCCCAAGCTCCCTAGTCCAAGGGGCGGCTTCTGCCTCCTCAGCTCTGGGCTACCTGCTGGGGTGGGACAGCCGCCCCTCCAGCCCAGGGTCCTGCTTGGTCAGTTCTTCCTCAT
This sequence comes from Eira barbara, assembly GCA_020311275.1. Lineage (NCBI taxonomy): Eukaryota > Metazoa > Chordata > Mammalia > Carnivora > Mustelidae > Eira > Eira barbara. Next base: position 1,043,843 of record JAHRIG010000369.1, on the reverse strand, counting down.
CACATAGCACATAGCCCAAGGCATCACCCCTGGCTTCTGTGGGGAGGCTGGGGAGGTCACCCTGGCACAGAGCCGTCTTGCTGACACTAGCCCCAATCTCACCCCGATGCCCTGGCCAGAGTCCACCCCCACTCACAGAAGCCACCAAAAGGTGAGCGCGCCTCCTCCAGCCTAGGTCCAGCCTGGCAGGCTGAGGACAGGTGGGGGACAGGAAGTTGTGCCCTGTACTGTGGAGGGTTCAGGGTCAGGGCCAGGGTTCAGGGTTCAGGGTCAGCATTCAGGGTCAGGGCCAGGTCAGGGTCCCAGAGGCCCACAAGGGTGGCCAGCAGGTGGTCTCGGTCAGTCCTTCACTACAGTCTGCTGGAGCACCAGCAGCTCTGGGTTGGGGGCTGCCCATGCTGGGAAGCAGGGCGAGAGCAAGCCTGGATTCAGCTGGAGAGTAGACCTTGGCTGGCCAGGGGGTCCATGTGCAGAACAAGCAGGATGGGCCAAGGTGGACTGGTCTCCCTGCGTGGGGCTGACATGGTGCAAGCAGGAAGCAGCCCATCGGGTCAGTGTGGCTGGAACGGGGAGGGGGCCTGTGGCCGTGGGGGGAACGGCAGCTTCGACTCAGAGAATGGGAGGACGAGAATTTGTGCCGAAGGGCATCGTCTGACTTAAGTTCTCAGAGGAGTCTGGTGACTGTATAGAGGCAGACCGTAGGGTGGTGTGGTGGCCAGAGGACGAGGACAACCACTTAGGAGGCTCTGGGAGTAATCTGGAAACTGCGATGGGGGCTCCGACGGGGCGCAGGGAAGGCGCTGGGGAGGACAGGACGTGGGGAGGCTGTGAGGATGGCAGGTGTTCGATGGCTTCGGTTTGGGCGTGAGAGATCAGGGGTGGGAGAGGTGGCCTCCCTGCGGCCCGAAGGGCAAGGTCTCCTGGGGCCACGCCGGCCGTGGGCTGTTTGCACCCGAGAGCTCCAGTGGCCAGGAGAGGGGAGGGGTCCAAGGCCAGGCGGGAGGCGGCAGGCGGGAGGGGTCCACAGCACCAGGATGAAGATGCCCCAGGGGAGTGGAGGGGTCAGCTGCTCAGACAGGAGGGAGACCCAGAATCCGCTGTCTTCACAGGAATGGCGCGTTTGGACAAAGCCGCAACCTCTTTGCTTCCCTTGGGGCCTTCCTGCCCGTGTCTCTGCTTGGTGACCCCACAGGGACCCAGGCACCACCGGGGGCTGGCTCCAGGTTCTCCTACCGTCAGATCTCTGGCCACTGGAGCTCTGTGCTGGGTGCTGGGGTACAGGTGTCAGTCCTGCACACCAGCGGGGTCCCCCTGTCCTTGTGCTTCTGGCTCTGCCTCCCGCGGGGAGCTGGGCCTTCCTTCCGGGCGTGCGGCTCTCCTGAGGCCCTTGTCCTCCCCCGCCTCCCGGCGTTGCCTGACCCAGGGCCCCTCCCCGCCCAGCCGGTAGCCCTGCCCCGGCTCTGACCTGCGGATGTTTGAGCTGACACCCCCTGCACACGCACGACCCTCCCCCAGCGGTGCTTCTGTCTCAGCGTCTGGCACGTCCGCGGCCGCCCGCAAAGGAAGAGCAGATGAAGCCGCTTTGGGCCGTTTCACCCGCGCGGGACGCTCTCAACAGCGAAGGAGAGCCATCGGCCACGGTTACACGTCAACAAGTATGCAAGAGTCTGGAATTAAAAGCGGCCACCCGACTCCGACAATGGTTTTACAGCGATCCCTGTGGTCAGGTGTCCCACGAGTGCAGAAACACTGGAGGCCCCGGAGACAGTCCGTGCGTGGACCACGCGCTGCGTCGCGTTTGGGGTCAGGCTGTGTCCACACTGTGAGGGCCGGCAGGCGGCGCTTCGCATGTCCACGAGGTGCCGTTTTCATGCCAGCCCCGTCCTCGCGGTTCACTCTGCCCGACGGGCTCTGGGGTAGGAAGAGGGACGGTTCCAGTGTCCTGCCGCGACTGTGGGTCTGTCTCTGCCCTGACTCTGCTTTCTTGATCAGGGAGAGTTAGCGGCACGCAGATGAGAACCACACCTACCTGTGGACATCTTACCGCCAGGACACCCTAGTGTCTTGAGCCCCTGCCTCACGGCGAGCTCCTGCCTCACGGCGAGCCCACACGCCCACGCAACCACACCGACTTCCTCTGGGCATGGGCGCCTGCCCCCCCTCGCCCCCGAGTGTGCACCTGGGTCTCCCCCACCCGTCGGTGTGCCTGCCCCTTCCCCACGTGTGCCCCTGCCCCACCCTGCGTGTGCACCTGGTCCCTTCCTCTTATGTTATCTTCTTGTGTCCTTGTGCCTAGGGTCCCGCCACACCCAGTCTGACAAGCTTCACCTATTAGTTGAAGCATCAGATTCTTTTGCGTTTGGTCTAATTTCTGGGCCCCGGATGGCTTGTTCCTCCCCCGGCTCCTGCTCCTTCTCTTCTGCGGCTCCGTTGGGACGGTTCCGTCTGCTCCGCGATCGTCGCCGATTCACGTGCCGGTTGTGGATTACTTCGCCGCCTTCAGCCCCACGTCAGGGTTACAGCGCGTCTTTGGCTTGTTAGAGTCTGGCTTAAATTCGTTCTGCCGCCTCTTAGCAGACAACGAGGACTCGGAAAGCCCTGATTCTCCTCTACCCCACCCTTTGCTTTACTGTTCTTGTATTTTAAAGCTCGACATACATTTGAAACCCCGGGAGTCGTCATCATGACTATTTTACGACGGCCTTCGCTCCTTTTGTGTTGACCGTGTTTCTCTTGCTTCCTTGGCCCCCAGCCTGGCTCGGGTCATTTTCCCTCCCCCTGGAGGGCTGCCTTTCATCTGCGTGAGTGCGAGCGTGTCTGTGTGTGTGTGGGCACGCGCACGTGTGTCTACGCGTGCGTGTGTCTGCACATGCGTGTGCGTGCATGCGTGCACGTGGGCAGGGTGTGTGTGTGTGTGTGTGTGTGCCACGTGCCCCATCTGCGGGGTCTTTCTGACCGCCCTGAGATCTGCAGCGGCGTCGGTGCCCAATCAGCCGTTGGAGATCTGGCCCAGAGACATCTGAGCACAAGTGGACAGGGCAGGTGGTCCCCTCCCGAGGACAAGGAGAAGGTCCATGGCGATCCTGGTGAGCCACGGGGCCTGGGGCTCTTCGGCCCACATGGGCAGACGCCCACCGGGCCCATGGGGACCAGAGCCTCTGGCAGAATCCTTAGAGTCAGATGTGCAGCACATGGGCCAGTGAGCCCTGACTCGGGGACATCCCCTGCTGGTGACCAGGCCTGCTGGGCAGGTGCGGGGGCAGGGGTTCTGCTGCAGGCCTGGGGGAGGCCTCCCTCCTCGCCCTGGCCATCCCGGGAGCCCGCGTGGAGGGGTCAGCACCCCACACGCACCCAGATGGCCCATCCTTCCGGGCTTTCCTGCCACACTGGGCGAGCGCTCCTTGAACTTCATTTTCAGGCAATACTTTAAAAATGGAAAAGACTCACAATGAGGTTCTGCCTGACAGGACAGATCGTTCTGATCTGAGTGGAGGCGGCCATGTCCGGCTCTGAAGGACGGCCAGGCAGCGGACAAGGACATGCTGTGCATTTTCCCTGAAGCCGCCGGGAAGGGGAGCCCATGAAATATGAAAGACACGGGTGAATAAAACATCGAGGGGCTACAGGGCCCGGGGGAGCCCTCGTTCCCGTCAGGCCTGCGGAACGCTGTGGACCTCAGGGCCTGGGCCACGGGTGCATTTTCTGGGCGTCCGTGGAGGAATCTGGCAGCGAGCGCCCCACATGTGGCTTCCGGTGGCTTCATGGAGATGTCTCTATGGGGGACACCGTGGCCTGCCCTGTCCCACCCAGCCGTCCCCAAGGCCTCATGTGACTGCCTCCACGCCGCCCCCTGCTGTCCGACACGGGGAGTCCACCCCCCTCACGGGGGGGGGGGGGGGGGGGGGGGGGGGGGGGGGGGGGCCTCGGGGGCGAGAACATCCGGCTTGAGTCCGCGGGGAACAGGGCACGTCCGGAAGCTCCAGTGTCATGTTCTGCCTCCCAGGGGGACGGCAAAGTTTCGATTCCCGAGCTGCATCATAGTTTGTCTCTATATGGGGAAAAAAGCCCCAACTAGGGAAAGAGAACAATTATGGGAGACAAAAATGGTTGACTTTGCCATTTCTGACCATGTGCCAGGGGCACCCAGACCCGCAGGACAAGTGTGAGCGTCTGTGCTGCTCCCAGACACGAGATCGCTTCACGCGGGACCCGCGTGCCCTGCCCTGTGGTGGCGGCTCGGCGGCCCCTCCAAGCAGCCCCGTGTTCCCGGCCGCAGGCTTTGCTGGGACGATGTGACCGAGGCCTGTGTGGGTGGAGAGAGGGGCGGGGGGCCCTGCGGGTGCTCTCGCGGGTGCTCTCGCTCGGCCTCCGGAACTCAGGAGCCCCTCAAGCAGGAAGAGGCTAAGGCCTGGCCACCCCATGACCCCCCGCCCGACCCCGTCCTCTTCATGCACCTGAAAAGGCGGAACTTCCAGCTGAACGCAGCCCTATGGTTGCCCCCTGCGGGTCTGACTTCTCCCCTCTACCCCATCTTGGGGGAACATGCGTGGGATCCCACACAGCCCAGTACTCCTAACTCCACGGCTGGCTGCTCCCACCCCGGATGCACCGCAAGTTGTGTCCATTCCCCGACTGCTGACCATTCCCAGTTCAGGGGCGTCGTGAACGAGGCTGCTGTGCTCATCCCTGTCCCAGTCTTCTGTGGACAGAGGCGGCCGTCTCTTCTGGGTAAGCCCCAGAGGGAGAGTTTCTGGGCCCCGGGGCGGACGCGTGCTCAGCCCTACGAGAACCATCACGTTTTCCAGCGGTCATGCCGCTGACCATCCCAGCAGCTGTGGACGGGCGTCCCTGAGGCTCTGCGCTCTTGTTGCTGTGAGCCGTTTCAGATGCTTACTGGCCGTGCGGATGCCCTCTGCTGTGCTGTGTCTGCTCACGGCGCTGCCCAGGCTTCGCTGGTGTGTCCGTCTTTTTTATCTCCTTATTCTCTAAGTGTCTAAGGATTCTCACGTAACCCAGATACTTTCACCAGACTTCAGGTTGCTTTTTCATTTCCTGAATGGCGTCTTTTGATGAGAAGTACTTAATTTCGATGAAGTCACATTTATTGATATTTTTATTTTATAGTTTGTACTTTATCATTCTGCCCCAGAGGTCCCCACCAACGCCGAGGTCAGAAGACATCCTTCTGTGGCTTCCTCCAGAAGCTCTGTCACGTGTGCCGCCCTCCCCCCATCTTTCTTGGTCTGGGATCCATTTCAAGTCAGTCCACGTGTGCCATGACACAAAGACCACTGTTCCTTACGTCCACACGGACGCCCAATGCCACGTGTTTCTATCTCCCCGTCCCAGTGCCTGTGCGAAGCTTGCTGGTCCTTCTCATCAGGTATGATCTCACCTGTTGGGTTTCTGGAGATGACTTTATCAGATGGGGACCTTCTGTTTCCAGTTTGCGGGTAGTTCTTTAAAAAAAAATAAATAAATAAATAAATCACAAACAGGCTGAACTTTATCATTTTTTCTGCACCTATTGGGTTGGTCCTATGGTTTTTGTCCTCTGTTCTATCAACACGTCGATTGACTTCAATGAGAAAACAACAAGCATTCCCAGCATAGGTCCTCTCAGGCACTGAGTTCAATGTGCTAGAACTGTGTTTAGGATTTTGTGTGATGTTCACGGGGAGCACGGGCCCGTGGGTTTTGGTAAAGTGAGTTGGGTGTGTCTCCTTGCTTGTGTTTGACAGAAGCAAGAGCACGAATGTATTCATCTTCCCTTAAAGGAAAGTTTGCCAGTGACACCTCAGGGCCTGCAGTTTTCTTTGCAGGAAGGTGTCGATCACAGGCTCCATTTCTGCAAGAGATACAGGATATTTCAGGGTTTTTATATCTGCTTGTGTCAGTTTTTGGAGGTCCTGTTTTTCAAGGACTTTGTCCATTTCGCGTGGCCTGACTTTGCTAACTGCTAGTTGTAGTGTGTGGGGTCTGCTGGGGTGCCCACGCTTCCGCTCCTGGGAGCAGTCCCTGATGTGTGACCCTCTTTTCCTTTGTCAATTTTATTGATCATTTACCAGAACCAAGTTTCAGCTTGTTGCTGTTTTCTTTGTTACACATCTCATCTCTCACATGATTTCTGCTCCCGATAACCTCTTTCTTTCTACTCTCCTTTGTGTAATCGGTTCTCTTTCTTAGCCTCTGGGGACCATCCCCCTGCTTCTCTGCAGTCCTGTCCATCCGCTGGCCTCTCCTCTCTGCAGTGGCTTGAGGTTGCGACTGTGTTGGGGTGAGAGGGTACATGCAGGCCCTTGATTAGACCCCGGGGAGGAGAAGACCAGAAGCTCAGAGCACCCTGGAGCTAGACTGACAGCGCAAGCCTGCGGTATTAGGGAGAGTACAGTGCCTAGCAGCCGGCCCCAGAGGTGTCCGTCAGGAGCAGCCTAGAGACGGAGCTGCGTTTCTGAGTGCGAGGGGAGCTGGCTGCAGGCCGCTCCTCCAGGCTGCTGGGGACACATCCGAAGCTTACTCAGAGGAGAGACGTGCCTCAGCTCTTCCCAGACCAGACAGCGATTAGCTGAGAACATTGCACTAAGAACATCAAATTTTAAATAAGCCCAGAAGTGACTCAAATTCAGTCTGACAGAGGCTGTCTCCTAAAACATCCTAGGGCAAAGATAAGACATATGCCAGAAACTGCATGAAAGCCTGGGGTTCGGGTGCACTGTGTGGTTTCCAGGGAGGGGGTCGTGGCTCTGCTCATGCTCTCCAAAGCTGCCGTCAGAGCTGCAGAGAGAGGCTCCTTTGTTCCTCGTTTGTCTGGACAGACGTCCCTGGCACCTCTTGGGATCTGGCTGAGACTGTTTTCCACTGGACGTCGGGGGAGTAGAAGACTCCCTCTCGAGGATGTGAGCGCGCCAGTTAGGGAGCTGTAATGTGTGAACATGGCAGAGTTTTGTATTCTATATTTAATCTTTAACCATGAGAAAGAACACGACCTTTCCTAACACTCAGTGTGCAGACTGGCAGCCCAGTGTGTCAGGGGACCTCATATCCTATGAGGTCCCCACACCCACTGAGTGAACACAGGTGATGGGCGCCTCGGCCGGGTCCTCTCCTTCAATGCAGGGCAATGAACACAGCTTTCCAGGGTCTGGTCAGTGGCTTTGTGGATCATGTGGTGTGGCTCTTCCTAAATTTAATTCCCATAGTAGACGGCTGCTTGGAGGATAGCAGAGGGAAGCGTGACAGACAAATGCCGGAAACTACAGAAGGCAGGGGACAAGGCATCAGTGGGACTACTGGAGGCGTCCTGACACCGCAGACAGGGAGGAGAGAGAGTGAGAGTCAAAGAAGTACTTACAGATATAACGACTGATAATTTCCTAAAACTGATGAAAGATACTGAACTCCAGATTCAAGAAGAACCAAACACACCAAGCAGGAAAACTGAAAGAAAATGTCACCTATGAAAATAAAAATGAAGACGTAAACACCAAGGACAAAGAGAAAAAAAGGAAAGTAAAAGAAGACATTTCCACAACCTCACAAATAAATAGCTGATGGTGTTCCTGTTACGCAGCCTGGCGTCACTCCCACGGAAGGGCTGCCATCGAAGACGGGCACGGGGCTGTCCGGGAAGAGTGATGACAATGAGGAGGAGAGACCCGTGGGTGAAGCCAGAGAACTACGGCCAGCATAAAGCGATAGTCGTGAGCCCGTGCGGAGCTGAGAACGTATTAGCAGTAAGTGCAGGACGGCAGGGGCGGGAGCAGATGAGCGCTTGGTGACCTGTTTCCAGCTTCTGAGGTGGGTGCTGACCGATACAGGAGCTGCCTCCCAGACATGGGGACGCCGCTGTCACAAAGACCCCAATCCTTCGGCTGGCAGAGGCTGTGCAAACGTGGAGGTGTTTATCACAGAGGCCGGACGCGGGCAGTTTATGTGATGTTTGTGCCAAGCAGCAGGCAGAACCGTCACCTGCGATGACTCCGAGGTGGAAAATGCAAGTAATGAACTTGCTGGCCTCGGGGAGGAGCTGCAAGACAGAAGGAGAAATACTCCTTTCAGCTACCGCTGGTAAGAAGGCGGGAAGAGGAAACCGCCTACAGAACTAGTTTGCGAGGAAGATCATGAGGAAATACAAAAAGGCCGGGGCTGCTGGGTCTCATGGTTTGAAGTTTCCAAAAACTCTCAAAATGATGACTGACTTCAGGGGTGGTCAAACCAAAGGGCACGACCCCTTTGAAGGATTGAAGGCGATGCCAAGCAGACCTTCAGCCAGGCGAAAGGACGTGGGGCATCTTAAGGCCCTGCAGAGCTCTGACCCCATAATGCAGAGGGAGCAGCTGGACAGACAGCGATTGGGGTTTGGGGCAGATTCTATCTCTTTGCCCCTTGGCTCTGCACAGATTCAGGACGTGGGCCTGAGGCTACTGTCAAATGAGACCCAGGTCCTGGGGCGGTCGAGTGTGTTTTACACATCGGGTAACGAGGACCAGGTGGGGCCAGCAGATGGACTATGCTGGATTGGAAATGTGGCCACGGAGGCCCCTCGCCATCTCTGCATCCCGTCGCTGCGTCTTGGGTGTCCCCCTCAAGCCCTGGCCTTGGCCCGAGGTTCACCTGGGTCAGTAGAAGTGTAGCTTGCGGGATACGTGCACACCCGAAACATTTGCATCCTGGGCTTGCCGTGTCGCTGTCCTCCCGAACCCCATCACAGCCACCGCATGGCCCCTGGATGACAAGGGGCGTGTGGCCCAGGCCCCCGTGTCCCCTGCCGGTCAGCCTGCCTGCCCCAGAACGCGAGGGAGGCATCACAGCTCACCCAAGCAAGCGACCTGCCACTGGCACAGGGATGAAGAAGCCGTGCCAGCCCAGAGGAGCCGGGCCAAGCCCACACTCGTGAGCCAGGTGCACAGCTGACGTTGAAGCTTCTAGATTGTGGGGGCTTGTTATCCAGCAACAGATGCCTGAGAAAACCCCGGCTTCACGCACCCACAGAAACCAGGTCCAGGGAGACTGTGGAGCCAAAAACGAGAGACAAAAAAGGTTTTCTACCAGCTAATCCAGGAGACGGGGTTTGGGGTCTCGGGATAGTATGACATCAGGGTACACATTTACAGTGTCAGGATGAAGCACTGCTGACTCTACCCACAAAAGCGGATTCGTAGGGTTGTCTAAGAATTAAAGCTTTTTGTTACTTAAGAGACATCATTAAGGAAGTGAAAAGAGAAGTTACGGCGTGGAGGGAAGTTTCTGCAGCACCCCACCCCCCACGCCCCCACAGGGTGGACAGCCTGCCCTTCTGAGGCCCAGACAATGCCACAGAAACTTGGCGACACGCAGGACGCCCGTCGCCAAGGAGCGTATCCCAATGGCCGTCAACAAACGAAAAGGTGCAAAGCCTCGTGTCCCATCAGGAAAGCAAGTCAACCCTCAGTGAGATGCCCGCGCGCACCCCTGCCAGGACTGTGATGCCAGGGGTCGAGGGTGGTGAGGAGCAGGAAGGACCCGGCCGTACGGCTGGTGGGGTGCAGGCTGGCCTGGCCACGCTGGGAAACCTCCCGGCAGCCTCGCTAGCAGTGAACTTGTCCTCCGGCCCCGTGACCTGGCAGTTCAGTCCCTCAGAGTGCGCTCCCCAGAGAGGGTCCTGGCCGAGAACATTCATGTCAGCTTTCTTTGAAATGTCCCAAAGCAGGAAGCAACGTGGACCCTCTGTCCATGGCGGCGAAGTGGGTTGTAGGGGCCTGTGTTCCACACGCTGGAACAGCAAGTATCTCAGAGAGGCCTGGGGCAGCCGCGGGCTGCGCCCAGGGCCGTCCCTGGTGTGGAGCACAGAAGCCATTGGGACATCCACGCACGTGGGCGATAAGCCATGATGGGCAGGTCAGGGGCGTCCGGGCTGGGGGTCAGCAGACGATGGGAGGACAGCTTCTGGGTGTTGACCCCTTGGTTCCTCGAGTGGCATGGGGCCTCTGTGGCATCTGGGACTAGACCTGGAGCCCTGCGTTGGTGTGTGTGCGCTTTTTGGCGGGCCTGTGACAGTGCCGGGAAAGTTACAAAGTAAAAAACAAAAACAAAGTGAAAACGCGCAGACGAGTGCAGCACCACCGTAGGCCTTCAATGCCACACAGTCCCAAGAATTCGTCCCGGCAATAGGGCGTCTCGGAATGTAGCCTCTCCTGAGACGCCGCTCCTGACTACATCCCCAGACGAGGGATGACACGTGTGCCCCAAAGGGGTGCAGAGTGTGAACGAGAGTCTCCACTGTGGGACCCATGCTTCTAGCACCTCCTGTGACCACAGATCCATCCACGAAGCCGGGCCCCCCAGCGCCCTAGCCCGCTGACCCCGCACCCCGGGTTCCCCGCCACTGTGCTCAGCCCTGCCCAGAGAGGCTGGCCAAACCCTCCCTGGCGGGCATGGCTGCCCACTCCCCACCTTGGCAGCCCTGCAGAACAAACACCTGCCGGTCACTGCGCCCACCTGCCCCCCCCCAAGGCTGCCAGAGGGAGAGGAGGGGCTCCTTCATAGAGACGGCTATCCCGGGACTTCTCCCACCAGAGAGCCGTGTCCTGACCTCCTACCCCTCCCCGACCCCAGTCCCGCAGTGCAGCTCGGTTTGCGTGTCGGATTGTACTTGAGGACACAGATCATCCTAAAACACATTTCAGAAAAATAAGAAGCTTAAATTGTACATAAACGAACGTTTGGAATTAACAGTCCGTTAAAGCATAGCTCAAGCTTTGGCTCCTACGAGCTTCAGCCTCTGGAAATTGCACTTCTGTGCACTGCAGAACCCTTCGTGCAGCGGTGAGGAGACCCGAGTCCCCGCATGGCCGGTCACCTCCTTCCGCATGACTACTGATCCCCCAGCTCCCAAAGAGGCCCGACCCCAGGCTGGGTGCCCAGGGACCCTCGCGCGTGTGTGTGAGGGCCAGGGTTTCAGGGCGAAGGTCCCAGGGGACGTGTGGCTGGGAGGGAGGCAGTGGTGTGGCAGGACCTTCCAGCAGGCTGGGCTGGGGGCGCGCGGCTACTCCCCAAAGGCCTGGCCAGGGCTCCAGGTAGGAGGAGGCCCTGGGAAGCCGCCACTCAGAAAGAAACCCAGCTTCGCCTCTGTAAGCACTTCCTGCGGACCTGTGCGCCCTCGGTGCAGGCCGGTCGTCGCTGTCATCACGCGGGGAAGTCAGCAGGGACCGGTGCGAACTGCTGGGGGAAGCAGAACCAGGGACATAAAGGGAACAGAGTGTGTCAGCGTTTCAGGACCACCCCCACAGGCCCGGTGAGTCTGCGTCCACATGCCCCTCTGGCCTCCTCGCCGGGAGCTGCACAGGGCTGGGGTCGCCACAGAGCCCACCACGCACCTGCCCACATGGCCGCTGTAGCCCCACTCGGTGGCTGGCCACCAGTCCCCTGGGGCCACCATGACAAAGTCCCACAGACATTCATCTCTCTCTCTCTCTCACGTCTGGAAGCTGGGAGTCCGTTCACTGGGCCCAAGTCCAGGCGTCAGCAGGACAGCGTGTGCCCAGAGGCCCTTCCAACCTCAGTGCTGCCCATCTCCGAGGCCTGTGACTGGTCCCTCCGGTCTCTGCCCCTGGGGTCATGCGGCCTGACCCATCACCTGTGTCACATCTCCCCTGGCCTCTTGGACAAGGACACGTGGGATTACATTTACAGCCCATCCTGATAATCCAGGAGGATCTCTCATCTCCAAATCTTTAACTTAATCCCATCCACAAAGCCCCTTCCCCACATACGGGGTTCCGGGGATTAGGGCACATGTGGCTTCGGGGGCCATATTCGGTACACGGCAGGCAGCAAACTTCTCCCTCGGTGGGCAGGCAGGTGCCGTAATTCCGGAGACTTCCTTGCGACTCCAGGGCTGCCGAGCGGCCTGACCCCAGCCAGGGTGGTCCGTGTCCATGGAAACGTCTTTAACCCTAACCAGCTTCTCCCTTGACTTTGAGCTCATTCTTTTTAAGTATCAGACTCAGAATGTGGGCCCCAGGGGGTCCCTAAATATCACCTCTTCCATTGACTGTTTTATAGACCGGGACACTGAGTACTGGTGCGCTGATGACCCCGTGTCGGCCTCCTCAGAGTGGACTCCTAACCAACCGAGTCAACAGAAACCGAGAAGGACACTCAGCTGGGTGTTCTGGCATGTTCTGGCACGTTCCAGACGCCGAACACACAGTTGGGATGGGTAGAGCACCCCGGTTTTCTGGCATGTTCCGGCATGTTCCAGAAGCTGAACACACAGTCGGGATGGGTAGAGATCCCCGGAGTTTCCACTCTGCAAGGAGGTGAGGAATCTGCAGACGGCGACAAGATCAATGAGAGGGCCCACAGCCCCCATGGGCAGTGACAGAGACGGGCCCTCCCCAGGACACCAGTGTCTCTGGCCAGGCCTGGTGGGAGAGTTGCTAAGTCGGGTGTGGAGGAGGCAGCAGCCCCTCCTGGCCTCCCTCCCTCCCGACCCCCTGCATCTTTGTTTGCCTCTGTCCACAGGCACTTCCCCAGGACCTTCTGGGCACTTCCAGGATGGCCGAGGGCAGCCCTGGGGACACACTCAACACCCAGACAAGCAGGCCCAACCTGCTCCAGCCTGGATGACCAGCGTGCTCCTGAGGGTGGCAACAGTCGGCCCTGCTCCACACGCCCTCCCACATAACCTGGGATGGATGCCATGGATTCCCACACTGGTCCCACGCAGGTGTGGGCGTGGATTTCCCCATCCCTGTGGGGAGAGGGAGCCTGGGGCTCCCGGCCAGCCTGGGCCCAGGTGGCAGAGCCAGAGGAGGCTATGGGTCCCTAGTGCCCCTGCCACTGCTGACGCCTGCCCTGGGCGGGGACGGGGGGTGGGGTGCTTCCTGACACCTGGTCCCCCCTTGGAACTGACCCACACAGACCGTCCACACACGGGCACGAATCACGTGGTCATGCCCGGAGGCGGGAACCGTTGGTGGGCCTCGCACGTGAGCTCTGTTACTTAACTTCTCCCAGAAGCAGGTCACACGGAGGGGACAGCTTCTCCACAACTCGGGAAATAAATACATTTGCTTTGTAAAACCGCTCAGGGCAGAGGGGGTGCCGGGCAGCTTAAAGAGGAAAAAGAAGCTTAAGCTGGATCCTTTGGTTTCCAGTGACAGCAGCAGGAAGCAGGACGCCTTAAGTTTCCAGGACAGAAGGTTTTAATCCAAAGCCCTCCCCACGTGCGCACATAAACTCCCGGAGAGGATCAGCCCCTTCATCCCCGTCAAAACCACCCGGAGATTTCTTCCTCCTTGAACATTTTAATGCCGAGTTTTGCCCCAAAGTGAGTGTCATTCGTTATCACAAGTAGCACAGTCTGGCAGGATAGTGGGCTGCGGGGGAGGGGAGCCTCTGCCCTGGAGGGTGTCACAGAATGTCACACAGCTGCTAATCCCAGGGCTTATGGGGACCTGTCCTCCCTTTGGGCTGATTAGGGTTCTGCCTCCTGGGGCTATAGGGGCGCAGCAGACGGTGTGGGGCCCAGATCGCCGTCCTGGGGTCTAAGTCAAACACAGCAGAGCGCCAGCCACAGCCTGGCCATGCCCTGGGCACGGCAGACAGAGGTGTGAGTAGAGGTCCTGGCGGCAGGACCGGGGGCCGAGCCAGCAGCCTATCCAGGGACACCGGCCTGACATCACAGATGTGAACACCTGACGTGAACCTCTGACATCCCCTCTGAGCTTCTGGGGACCGTGAGCCCATTGTGGGTGGGACCCCAGCACTCCCCTGTGTGCCTGCTACAGGGGTGCTGTGGGGTGCTGGCTGGGTGCACTCTCGCTCCCACGACCTCCCTCAAGGTTCTGGTCCAAGCAGAACGGACACGGGTCTCCCCATCATGGGCACGCAGCAGATTCTAGAACACACGGGCAGGAGGCACCGTGGGGGGTTGGGAAGAAGACCGTCGGCCGTGTCACTATGAGCTCAGTGTTCTCCACAATCAGGCAGTGATGAGCGCAGGTTTGTAGGTTGGACACCGTTGAACACTGGCAGCTCCCCACAGCTCAGCCTCACCAGATGGCAGCCTTTATCACGTGCGCTAGGCACTAATGACGGCCCCCACTGGCCCCCAGGACAGCGGCCATCCCACCCCATCCCCCCCATCTTCCTCCGTGCTGCAGGCTGGGTCCACCTCCCGAGCTTCCGCATGAGAACCCACAGACACGGCCCATGAAACTTGGCCAATTACACTTCGTTCTCTGCTGTTTTCAATTTTCCTCTCAGTATTTTATGTATGCTTTTAATCCTTTAAAATTAAAAAAAAAAAAAACTTAATTTGATGAGTGGTCTCGAAACATTTTTGATCACCCACATGCCAGTAAAAAGCATCTGAGCAAATTCCCCCAAATATATGTCATCTATTTAATTAAAAATATGCATGCATGATCCATTGCACTAAAATATTAAATATTAAATATACTACAAACATATGTGGAAATGAGAAGAGATAAAATGAAAGAATGTTCACTTATTCTTAAAGATCATCTAGCCCCCAACTGAATGTGACAAATAATTCAGAACCAACCGCTGTAATGGTATTGAGGGTGGCCGTGGGAATGACCACGCTCTGTTGCTTCCAGCTCCTTGGTCTGGGGCCCGGAGCCCCGCGACCCATGGCTCCGGTCCACGACGTGGTCGCCACAGCAGAGGAGACCACCCCGAAAGGCTCTGTGAATGGCACCCGAGGAGGGCACCCTCTGCTGCACTCCCCAGTCATGACCTTGTCCGCGACGGCCCCAGCCACATACAAGCTTGCGCAGACTCTGTCCTCCCCGGAACGCGTCCTGCTCCCACAAACCAGCTGGAAAGAGCTGCATTTGCGCATCTTCAACAAATGGGCTCAAAACTCACTGAGACTGGGACGCCTGGGTGGCTCAGTTGGTTAAGCGACTGCCTTCGGCTCAGGTCATGATTCCAGCGTCCTGGGATCGAGTCCCACATCGGGCTCTCTGCTCAGCGGGGAGCCTGCTTCTCCCTCTGCCTCTGCCTGCCTCTCTGTCTGCCTGTGCTCGCTCACTCTCTCTCTCTAACCAATAAATAAATAAAATCTTAAAAAAAAAAAAAAAACTCACTGAGACTTTTTACCTGGAAGTCCTTTTTCTAACAGAGTAGGGAAAAGTGGTTTCCGCGTGCTAGACACAAGCAGATAGGAGAGCTGCCCTAGGTGACAGATTGGACAGGTTCTGGTGGCAAAGTCACAGGACATTAAATCAAGTACGGGTTTTCAGGGCACATCACCGGCTTCTTTCAAAGAACAGGTGTTTTCTCACCGATTACTGAAAACATCACTTCCACCCGGACGGGACGGATTACAGAAGTCTTTCGCTTCTTATTAAACACAGTCTAGCCCTCCACCACCAGGCCCAAGTAGAAGAGCGTGATCGTCGGCCTATCCTCCCTCCTGACGCGGCCCGTGAGCAGCTTGCCGGAGCAGGCCGGGCTCAGCTCCGACGCCTCCCCGTCCCCTCCTTGGGCTCCTGTTACTGATACTATCTTCTGGTTGTGAGGTCATGTGTGTGTGCGCCTGTGTGTGTGTGTGTGTGCATGTGTGTTCGTGCATCTGTGGAGGCGTGTGTGCACGTGTGCCTGCATGTGAGTGCCTGTGTGTGCCTGCGTGTTTGCACATCCGTGGAGATATACGTGCATGCATGTGTGCACGGGTGTACACATGTGTGCAGGTGTGTGCACACGTGTTTATGCGTGCGTCTGTGCTGCATGTGTGTGCGTGCATGTGTCGTGTGTCTGTGCAGGTGTGTGTGCCGGTGTGCACGGAATATGTGGACGCGCGTGCCTTGTGTTGTGTGTGTTCCCGATGCATCTGTGCACTCGGGTGTGCTCAGGTGCACAACTTTTACAGCAGGCGTCCACTTTGTGAGGGTTGGTTTGTTAAAATGAACCATTATCTGTAACCACACTGTTGGGCACAGGTGGCCTGGGCTGCGGCCCCCCAGATCAAGGGGTCCCCTCCAACCTCTCAGGCCCTGCTCTGCCTCTCCGTGTAGAACAGGAAGGCTCATGGCCAAAGTGTTGTTTCCACCCAGACCCCACGCGCTGCCCTTGTAGACACCACCCCGGGTCTCTGGGCTCTGGGATGTCCCGCCAGTCTTCCTAGGAGAGCTGCCAGGGCCTGGTGGGCCTCCCCAGAGCAGACCCAGTGACCAGCGTGGGTCCCAGGTATAAGGCAGGCAAAGGGGTGGCTCTCTTTCAAAATGTGGTGAACAGGGCTTGGCTGGGAGGTCTGGGTCATCCACGCCGGCGGGGGGGACCGAGCAGGGGAGGGACAAGAAGGGAGTTGGGAGGCTCGAGGCTGTCATGGGCCTGCCACCGTAAATTCCAGGGTGCCCAGAGAGACGCGGGGAGCCAGGCTCGGTTGTGCAAAATAGAAGGGGCTCCCCTCTATTGGGCCAAGCCTGTAGGGTACTGTTCGCTGGGGTCCTTGCCTGGGAGTGGCAGGGACAGCCCCTGGTGTGCGGGTACAGGGCCAGGGCCTTGCTGTCCCCCCTCGCAGCACAGAAGTCCCACCTGTCTCCATCCCCAGGGGCGTCGTGCCTACTGCGCCCCCGAGGCTGGTTTGCCTGCGCTCCTGAGGCTCAGTCACGCAGCGTCTGTGGAGAGAAGTCCAGAGTTTCTCCCACACCCCAGGGATCATTTTGGGGTGTCCCCTAGTGCCCATACGTCACAGGGAGGCCTGTGTCTCCTCTTTGTCCCACCTGACCTTCGCTGTCCCCAGTGAGCCACTAGACTGCTGTTTGACACCCAGTGGCTTCGACTCAGCTCACGCCACATCTCGGTCCCTGCTGGTCCTATTTCCTCCCTCCGGGGGCTGCCGCGCCCAGAGTCGTCAGGGACGCTCCCCGTCCATTGGTCTAGGGACACTCATGCTCCCAACCAAGGGATAGCTCTGCGGACATTGGTTCTCGCTCAGCAGCGGTCTCCTCCCGGACAGCGACGGCATCGTTCTCTGCTAATGGGCATCAGCGGCTGCTGGCACTGCCCAGACTCAGGCACGTCCTCTCTCCTGTCTGCTTCCAGGCCCCTCTCCTTTGTGAGGATCCCATGTTTGGGTTTTGCTCGAGCCTCAGTATCTTTGGTCATTTCTGTCATGGGCTGGATCAGGTCCCCAAATCCACACGCTGAGGCTCTGACCCCAGTACATCAGGAGGTGGCAGTATGGGGGGACAGCGTCTTTAATAAGAGGTGATCGAAGTAAAATGCGACCATCGCGTGGCCTGATCCAGCAGGACAGGTGTCCTCCTGAGAGGAGGAGAGGATGTACCCCCGAGAGCACACGGGAAGAGACGGCGTCCACACGCCCAGGAGAGAGGCCTTGGGAGCAGCCCGCCCTGCCAGGTCAGCCCCACAGCCCCTGGCACCTTGAGCTGGTAGCCCAAGCAAACTCATGTTCTGGAAAGTTCTGGAAAGTTCCTCCTCATTGTCTCTGAGCATTGCCTCTTACTCTCCCCTCAAGGCCTACGTCGGATCATCTTTCTATTTGTCACAGCTTTTGACGGCCCACGATTTAAACAATCTTTAATCTTTCCCCGCTGCTGTCCAGGTAACACTCCCGTGTCGGTTCCGCTCGCTGACTGCTGTCCCCACTCTCTCATCTGTTCCTAGCCCTCCCCTGAGTTCCTAATTCCTGTGACAGTCTTCGTTTCTGCTGTTTCTAAATTACTTCTTTAAAATTTTTGCTTATTCTTTCTTTGTGTTGCCCTTGATCTTATTAGCACTTACCTCTCGTTCTTGGGGACACAAGTCCTGTTGTTTCTTGCTGGAACTACTCTCAGTGTCAGCTCATCTTCTAGTTTCGAGACGTGTCCTCACAGGAAAGCACGTATTTTTTGTCTCCTTCCAGGCACCAGGGAGTCCAGTCACACGACACAACTTTATTGTAATTTTTAGCCCGAAACCCACACCCCAAGAGCGAGTAGGCGCTCGTACCTCACACGATCACGTGTTGCGCGCCCAGCATTTCCATTTCTTCCGTGAACCTTTTCCCTTTGATCTCCAGGAAGATGGAAAACGTCCTTTCCCATTTCTGGGAGCAGCGGGTAGGGCTTCTCCCCGTCTGTCTCAGGGAGGCGGTGGCCCTTCGGGCCCCCCGCAGTGGGAGGCCGTAGCCCCAGCGCACGCAGGCCCGTGGCCCCATCTCTTGTCCAAGCTACGCATGGACCTGTCGCCGCCCCGGCTTCTGCCCCTTGTTCCCTGAGGGCTGACCCAGCCTCAGCTCCCGCGACTGCCCCGCCTTTCACTTCTCATTTATTTTGGACACCAGGAAGTTCTCCTTCCTTTTTTGAACAAGGCTGCATAGTTAAAATTGTATGATTATTGTTGTCTATTCTTAGCCCGGTTGCCCTAGAAAGTAGAGCCTGAGGCAAAGGCTTACGTGCTAACGTTTTTCCTGGGGATTGCAGTCTCAGGGGAGAAGGGCCCCGGGCGGGAAGGCAGGACAGCAGAGAACAGGGAGGGCACTGCGCATACCCGGCCGACCCTCCGTCTTCGGGGAGACTCCGTGCCACTCCCGGAGCTCAGTCCTGTACGCACGGGGCAAGGAGGAGGACAGGGCCGATCTGCCCGGTCCTGGGCTCACGGGTCCGACTGCCCACGCAGGTCCTTAAGCTCACACTTGCAGGTTTGCGCGTGCAGAAGAGATGACATAACTCGGGCATCTCATCCTTCAGAGGCCAAGACAGAGCCCCAAGGAAGCCGGCAAGAGGCCTCCCTCGTGACTTTGAGGAAAGGCTCCGCGGTATCTGCTCACGGACAGCATGCAGCCCTGGAAACGGCCACCCCAGCAGACTCACAGGGTCTGTGGTGGCTGTGGGGTGGGGCAGGTGTTGCCAGCCAGGCGACCTGATGAGACCCACGAGGATGTCCATCCTGAGGCACCTGGGCACGTTCCGCCTGAGGATGGATGCCCCGACTTCATTCCTGAGAGGGCAGTGCCAGCATCCTTCACGGTGCTGTCTAGCTGCCATCGACTCAAAGCTTGGCTCTTCTGGTTGGTTTGTCCCACGGTTGCCTTGCCTCTGATGGGCCACGGTTGCTGCAACTGTCCCCTTAGAGTTTGTCGCTTGGCATGGACACCAATGTGTCCCAGCGAACCTGCCAGTTCCAGATGTCTCCCTCGTATCCCCAGCAAGACTCAACAAGCCTAGCCCTTCATGGATTTGGGGCTGATTACCTAGCGGTACAGTAAGTCGGCTCTCTACGTGCTCAGCCACAGGCCTGGGCAGCCTCAAGTGGCCGAATGTAGTCGTGGCTTCCAGTGTGGCAGAAACATTCCCCCGGCCAGGGAACTGGGACGCCTCACCCCGCAGAGCCGGCATCTGCAGCGACAGGAAGCACCGATCGCACACGGGCTCTCGGGGACACTGGCGACTGGGCACACCTGCTCTGTTCTGTGGTTCCTGGAGCTTGTATTCAAGGTACTGGGGGCCCAGGGCCACTCACGGACCATCCCATCAGCACAGACCCTGCGTCCCGGGGATAGTGATTGAGTCCTGCGGGGTCTGGCCCACGGCGGGCACCTCAGCTCAGCCATTAACACACCTTCCCACCGTTCTTACTAGGTTGCCGCTTCTGGGTGATGGGCTCAGTAACAGCCGAGAGCCCGGGGCCGCGCGCCAGTGTTCACAGCTTCTTCACTTGGAAGTAGGTCTCTTGGTATAAAACAACGTGGCGTGCAATCCTGTCTGCATCGCCTCGTACAGCACAACACACCACTTCAAAACGTAGCGGCTCCAAACCACGATTGGTAACGGTCTCACCGTTCGGGGGGTGGCAGGCCCAGCGCGGCCTTCATGGGGTTGCCGGCATGTGGCGGCTGAGGCTGGCACCATCCGAGCCCTGTGCCCTGAGCCAGAATGGCTGTAAGCTGGGGCCTCGGACGCAGCTTTCTCAGCTCGGCCCCCACACAGGGCTAGCTTGGGGATCCTCGCCACACGGCCGTCCGCGGTGGACTTCGTACGTGTTGGCTGGCCTCCCCGAGAGCAAGCATTCCACGAGAGAAGACCTAGCAGCCGCTGGAGGTCTGGCCCCAGAGACAAGCACAGCATCCCCTCTGTCAGTTCCGGTGGTCAAAGCGGCAGCCTAGTTTCGAGGACAAGGAGCACGGATGTCACCTTTTCAAAAAACTCACAGCCGTCTTTACCTTCCCTGGATCGGGAGCTCTCTGGGCCCCGGGGTGCTGGAGGACAGGGGAGGCAAGCCTGTGCTGAAGGATCTACCAGTTTCTGTAGGGACGAATAGCTTTCTCTTCTTCCAAGGTGGAAGGCCTTGGAGGTCACTGGTCTGCCCCACAGCTCTTGGCCGACGCCTTCCATCCACGCCCGTCCTCAGGCTGCCGGGAAGATGCTCAGGGAACCGGAGAGGCATCCTCTCCCCCCAGGCATGTGGCATCCCGGGCAGTCCGGTCCTGCGGGCGTGCCTGCTCCCGCCCGCCTCCTGCTTTCAGGGGTCTGGAGCGGAGGAGGCAGCACCGGCCCGGGTCACGTGGTGGGGATGTGTGCCCCACTAGCCTGAGGTCTCTTACTGTGTCCCACGCAGGGATGACTCCAGTGGGGGCTGGCGGTTAATGAAGTGTCAGTGTCCCTCTTGTCCCCCATCCTGGCCCCAGGCAGTGATTGTCGTGGAGCTCTGCCCTGCTGGGTGGAGGGTAGAGAGGTGGGGGGACCTCTTGCTCCCACAATGTCCTCCTGAAGAGGCAGAGCCTCCGAGGGCTTCTGCCCACGCTGATGGTTTCCCGACGTGGACAGGGGCTGCGAGGACAGGCATCTGCTTTTAGTTTGGGCCACTGTCTTCAGAGTGTGTGTGTGTGTGTGTGTGTGTGTGTGTGTGCATATATGTGCAAACATGTATGTTGTGTGTGTGCGCATACTTGTGCATGTGCGGTCGTGTGAGCACATGTGCTTTATATGTATTGTGTGCAGCCATGCGTATGTGTGTATACATGTGTTTGCACCGTGTGTGTATGTGTGGTTGCGTGTGTATGTGTGGTTGCGTGTGCATGTGTGTTTTTGTATGTATCGTGCATATCTGTGTATATATGCACATGTGTGTATATGCATGTGTGGTCGCACGTGTTTATATGTATTGTACACGTCTGTGTGTATATGTGCATACATGTGTATGTGTATGTCTCTGTATACGTGTGGTTGTGTGTGCACTTGTGTTTTTGTGTGTGCCATGCATTGTTGTGTATATGTGCACACATGTGTGTGCATACGTGTTCATGTGTGGTCACATGTGGTATATGTATTGTGCGTTTCCATATGTATATGCACATACATGTGTATGCGTATGTCTCTGTATGTGTGCGACATGTAGATGTGTGGATGTGTGTGCACGTGTGTTTTTGCATGTCTGTGTATATGTGCATATGTGTGTGTGTGTGTGTGTGTGTGTGTGTGTGTGTGTGTCTGCATGGTTGGTTTGTGGGGGGCTGTGCACTTCTTCCCTCAGCTCAGCGGCCCCGTGCAGCAGCGTGCTACTGTGTAAGGTGCTTTGCGAACACACTGCCAACTCCTCCTGGCTTCATCCAGATGGCGACCTCTACGTCCCCCCTGCAGAAAGTTGCAGCGTGGAGCGGTGGGCCCGCTGGCATTACACACGGTGGCAATTTGTCTCACACTTGAGTTTGTCGTATTCTGTGTGCAACCAAGCACCTTTAGTTCACGTTTGGGGAGGTTCAGCCACTGTGTGACTTGGCCTGTCTGACAGCCCAGGGCGGACAACGGGGTGGACCTGCGGCTTCTCCACCTCGGTTCTGTGCTATGGGCGTGGCCCACTCTCAAGCTCAGCGTGGCGTTGTGGCGGCTCCGCATCACAGGGCAGAAGAACAGAGAATGATGACAACACCTTGCATGCCTGGCCCTTGTCGCTGTACAGTCTCTACCACTGAGACCCACCGTCTCTCCAGCCCGGCCCTGAGCAGTTTGCAAGCCCTCGATACAAGGTTCCCAGCAGCGCGGCAAGAGTAACCGGCTCCTTCTGGGGCCTTCCAGACAAAGACGGACGGGGCTGGCTCTGTGCTCTGTGGGTGAGGGAAGGTGCCATTGGCACCGCTGGTGCTGGGGGGAGAGGCAGTGCTGCGGCCATGCTCTTAGACTTGCCCCTGCCCTGGGCAGCGGCCGGCACTGGACATGGGAAGGTCCGAGCAGAGACGCCTCTCCCTCCACCCTCGATGGCTGAGCAGGAACTGGCAACAGAGATGCGGGGGAGGGACCGTCTGTCCCTGAGGGAGCTGGGTCGCCAAGCATGTCACATAGGAGGGACTGACCTCGGGCTGGTCTGGATGTCGGGTCTGGGAAGGAAGGAAGCTGCGTGTATAACACCCTGTGGTGCTCCTGCTCCAATTTTGCTCACGCCGCCTAGTGTAAGGCCCCCGGCTCCCCTTCTTGGCACGGGGGTGGGGTGTGGCAGGTGCTACGCCCAGAGCTTGACCATTTGCTTTGTTGTCTTGCCTTTGTTCCTGGGTCTGCAAACTCCTCAGCTCCCCACCTGCCCAGGGTAGCATGTGGCGGCGGGTTGGGGGGGGCCTGCCCCGAGGTGGAAGGGGTCATGGAGAGGGGCCAAGGACAGCCCTCTGAGAGCCCCACAATTTACATTTTAATGGCTTCTCAACCCGTACATTCTTGAATTTCCCCTTAAGGTTCTCAACAGAGGTCTTCGCCAGCAGCAGACTCGACCACTGAAGCAGAAAGACCCTGCGGTTGCCCAAGGGTGCCACGGAGGAAGCCCCAAGAGAACCTGGGTCCTAAGGAGATGAGGTCTGAGAAGGGCTGGGCCGCGCCTGCCCTCCCACTTGTGCCACTGCGTGAACGTTCTACGTGTGTAAATCCATCTCCACTGCCGTTAATCCAAGGTTATTTATGCCAACAGGAAACTTGCCCATGACCCTCACTGAAACACAGCCTCTGCTGAAGTCCACTGGGGAGAGTTCTGCCCACGTGGCAAAGCCAGGTGCCCACAGCACCCCGGCACCCAGCCCCGCGGCCCGGTCCAGCCCCGCGGCCCGGCGGCTCGTCTGTCAGCTCAGGGCTTCAGAAGCTCTGCTTCAGCCTTCCAGCCTCTTCCTGCCGGCCGAGCGGGTGTGTAGGGCGGGGAGGTGGGGAGTCCGTGGAACACAGACAGCTCTCACTCTAGAGCCTTCTGTGGAGGCGCCTTGGGAAGAGGCGGGATTTCTGCTGCCACTCTCACCCGGAGTCTTCCTGAAGTAGAAGGGTTCGCGCTCCCGTGAGAGAAGGAAGAAGGCTGCACCTCTCCGCCTCACAGAAAACACGAGAGACCTTGCAGGTGGAAAGGTGTACGTGGGCAGTGCTCTGCCGGCTGTGTGGGGGGCCTGGGTCCCAGAGACCCAGCCAGGAGCCCAACGCAAGGAGCAGGCTGTCTCTCTCTCTCCCCCTCTCTGTCTCCTTCCCTTTCTTGCCTCTCCTTCTCTGTTTCACCTCCATGCACCCCTCTGGCTCTCCCTTCCCATCTCTCTCTGTCTGCCTCTCTCTGTCTCTCTTTGGCTCTGGTTCTCTGGCTCGGGCCCCGGCTCTCTCTCCCTGCTGGCAGTGGTGCATCGGCCCGGAGCCTGCGGTCTGAACTGGGAGATGCAGTCAAGGGCGGGTGACTCACTTGCTGTTTCATGAGAAGGGCCGAGAGGACGTAGGCCACCGACTCCAGCCCCCCGGGGTGATAACAACGCTCTGCACGAATCCCGGGCCCCCATCCAAAAGCAGGCCATGGGGTACAACCATGCTTGTTACAGGCTGAAAGCAGGGAGCCCCCCAGGAAAGCTGGTGTTCTGGCAGGCAGAAGCAGGGCTTCTGCTCACCCCCAGCCTGTTTTTCCTTCGGG
Source organism: Eira barbara (assembly GCA_020311275.1). Classification (NCBI taxonomy): domain Eukaryota; kingdom Metazoa; phylum Chordata; class Mammalia; order Carnivora; family Mustelidae; genus Eira; species Eira barbara. The sequence continues at coordinate 1,019,972 of JAHRIG010000369.1, read as the reverse complement.
CACAGAGCCATGGCTGCCACGCGGGCTGAGCCCAACTTCCCAGCACGGGGATGACGTTCTGTGTCCACCATAAGGACAGGTTTGCTCTCCCCCAGCCCCTCATCCCCACAGGGCAGTCTGCTGGCTGTCGTCAGGGTGTGCCCAGCTGGAAGGTGACCTAGCCTCAGGGGGACGCTGCAGCAGGGCAGTGTGGGGTTCCCGGAGGGGCTCCGACCCAGGGCAGCTGTGGGGTGCGGGTCAGGTTGTCAGCCCCGAAGGGGAGAGCGTCCGTGAGTCCCAGCGGGCTGCGGTGCTTTTAACATGCATGCTTCTCTCTCTCTCTCCTTCCCACATGTCTGTCTTGGATGCTCCATGCACGCTCACCTCTCCTGGAACACATTCCCAGCTTCACCATCATCCAGGCAGGGCCCCTCCAAAGCCTGGTTGGCTAAAGCTTTGCCTCCGTGCCGGTGCAACCCCACCTCCTCCCACACTCACCCCCAGTCACGGGCCAAGGACATGGCCAGTGACCCGTTAGGAGTAGCTCCTTCAGCAAGGGACACAAGAGGAGCCCCTTGATTGCCTTGCCTAGTGAAATGGCCATCAGGTACTTCAGTGACCAGGTGGGAAAGGCCAGGTGCAGAGCCAGGTGACCCCACGTCACAGGGGAGGAACCTACGTCTGCAGCCGTGGGTGTACTTCCCTGGCCGGGGCAGCTGGTGCCTGGACTGGTTTACTTGCTTTCCGGTTTTCACTCCATTGCTGTGGCTATCACAGACTCTCCGAGCTCAGCTGACCCAGCCCCGCGCCCCCGGGGCCGTGCTTTCTGACAAGGCAGGGGCAGCCCTGGGGGCCAGCCCCCGGGGGTGCAGGCCTGCCTCAGCATTTTGTGAAGGGGGTTTTAGCAGCAATGCTGGTTCTCTAGGCTGCCGGCTTGTCACCAGGTAAACTGCGTCCTTGTGTTTTAGGCTCCACGCAAGGGGAGGCTGAGATGACAATGTGAGTTCTCCTTGCAGAGAACTCCACCCAGGGTGGAGGCCAAGTCTCCCTGAAGGCCTGCAGATGCCCCGCCCTCCACACCAGACTCAGGTCCAGGGCTCCGGACCTCTCTCTGGAGCAGGGGAGGGGGCCTCTGTAGCTGCGGGTGCCGGGTGCCACGTGCAGTCACACCCGGAAGACCCGGACACAGTCGGCCACTGGGCCTGCTTTCTGCGCAGCTCTGTTCCCGGCCCTGTTAGCCCCCCCACCCGCCATGCTCTGGCCTGAGATAGCGAGGCCAGCCCCGACTCTGCTGGTGGGGATGTGTGTGACAGTCGGGAGGGCCAGGCCCTTGGAGGCTTTGCAGGGCTCGATCTGACATCACTCCAGGCGGATGATAATTACAAGGCTCCTTGTCTCCCTGCTCCCTGCTCCCTGCGTCTCCCAGCAAGACACCATGGGGTTATTTATAAATGCAGGCCCCTGGGTGCACTTCTCACGGGAAGGGCCGCAGTGACAGTGGCTGGGAGGGTGGTGAGCAGCACACACATGGAGGAGGGAGTGCAGGGCGCACAGCGTGTGGGGAATTTGGGGCCAGCAGGTCCTGCTTCGGGGCGGGGGGGGGGTGCGGGTGGTAGGCGGGCTCTGGCCGGCCCAGCTGCGGGGCTCTGTTGTTTGGCTCTCAGAGACCTGCTGACATATGACAACACGCCGGCAGGCGTGGATTGTCTTGTGTGTCAAGGGCGGGGGCTCGAGAGGAGCTGCTTTCTTCCTCCCAGAGCTGGCAGGAACTGGAAATAATTGAAAGTTGTTAGGGTCCAACATGCTGTCCCGAAAACACTATCATTAATTCCCTAATGACTAACTGTGTCTTTCAGGAGGCAACGAAGGCAGCTGAGGGGACAAGGGCCCCTGGAGAGGCTGGGGAAGTGGGAGGCTGGTAGGCTGTAATCTCAGGGGTGGACTGGGGCGCTCTGCCTGTGCTCCCCCACCACTGCACACTCTGGCCTTGGGAGTGGGGACCCTGGGTCTCTGCCCACAGAGTCAAGGTGAGGGGACCAGCTAGAGCCACGTAGTCAGGACGTGATAAGTCCTTGCAGCCCTGGTCTCTGGGCGCACGTCCTGCGGGATGCTCTTGCCCACTTCCCAGCACCACCCACCCCCCCCCACCGTGAGACCCAGCCAGGGCCTCCCCTCCGCCCCTCTGCATCCCCTTTCCTACCCACAGAGCTGTCCTCCCGGAGCACATGGTTAAGCATGTCTCTCTGCTCCAAGTGACAGCAGCTGTCCACACTGCTGGGGTGGCCCTTGCCTCTGTGACCCCTTCTTTGGAAGGACTCACGACCCAGATGCTGTTTGTATTCTTGCTGTCCCCAGTGCTACTGCCCTTCTAGGTGGACCCTACCCACAGAGCCTCAACCTGAAGTCGGGGCCCTTTCTTTTTAAAAGGCTGTCTTAGAATACACAAGTGACATGTGAAGACAAATGAGGCACAGATCTTCCTGACCGCCCCTCCCTCCCCTGCCATGCCTGCATGGACTGCTGCCCTGTGTCTGAGTGTCACCGAGCCTTGCCTGTCTCTGAATGCCTGAGGGGTCCATTGTGTACTGGGGTGAAGATCTACAAAAAGAAGTGGTCATATGTGGGTGGGCTTCCAGTGGCCCACGAAGGAGTAGGGTTCACAGAGGAGAAGCTGGAGGAATGCCTCTTGCCCCAGCATAGGGGCAAACGGTACCAATAGGGGCACCCAGTGTCCCAGCTGCATTCCCAGGCCATCCCAGTGTCTGCCCTGGCAGCCAGCTGACCCCTGGTGCTAAGGAGGCCGAAGAAGGCCGAGCGAGTCGGAGTTGCCTCCCGTGGCTTCTGGAGGGGTGCGGGGTAGGGAGTCCCAGGACCACTGAAGGCCTGGCTGCCCCGTGGGTCACTCCTGTGCCGTTGGAGGTCGCCACGCTGTCTGTGCCCCGTCTGGTGCCGTGTGATGCCACACTGGAAGAAACGATCTTTGCTAAGAATAGGCCCCAAATGCACAGAAGAGACACAAGGGTTCAGCCGCTCCAAAGTGACCCTAAATACAAACAAAGCAGAAGGAAGGCCAGGAAGTATGGAAGAAAGGATAATAAAACAGAAACAGGCGAGGCCTTGTGTCCCTTGAGGACAGCCCAGTAGCTCTTCAGGTGGTCTTGGTCACCTTTCTGGGTCACCTGCGGGCAGGTGTGTTGTCCCAAGCACCTCCGAACGTTGGCACAGAAGGGCAGCGGCTCCCGGGCGTCCGGACCCACAGACTAGCACGCGGGTTCCGCGGCGGGCAGGAAAGTGGGGCACCTGCTGAGGAGCGGGGACAGATGCCGGGCGGGCTTGCCCCCGGCGGGGTGACCTGGGCTGGGCCAGCGGCCCGAGAGGGGCGGGGTCTCAGGAGCTGTCCCGCCGGCGCGGACTGCTATGGGACGCCCGTCCAGGGCGTCCCAGACCTGCGGGGCGAGGAAGGGGAGGGCGCCGGCCGCGGAGGGTGCAGGCCCCGGTCGGGGTCCACTGGGCGGGTCCCACGCCGGAGACCAACCAGGCCGCTCCCCGGGCTAGTGACCCGTGACCGCCACAGGCCACGCCCACAGCAAGTTACCGCCCTCCCCTTCCCTCTGCCCTCCCCGCCCCCCCTCTTAGCCCCGGGACACGCCCAGGCCAACGCCCCACCCCTTTCCCTCTAGGAACCCGCCCTTCCCACGCCCACCTTGGCCACGCCCCCAGCCTCACAGTCCCCGCCCAGGCCACACCCCCACGCTCCAGGGACCTACCCTTCTCCCCTCCATATCCCCGCCCCTCCCCAGGGCTCGCCTCTGCCACGCCCAGAAACCGCCCCAGGCCACGCCCTTAGCCAGCGACCCGTCCCCTCCCCGCCCCATAGTGGTCCCGCCTCGCCTCCACGAATCACGGAGCGCCCCAGGCCACGCCTCCGGCTACTCGCCCGCCTCTTGCCCGCCTCTTGCCGTACCCCATTTGCGGCCTCGCCCCAGTTCTGGGGCCCGCCCACAGGCCCCGCCCCCATGACCCTTTCACCGGAGACCCCGCCCCCTTCACTTATGGCTCCGCCCCACCTTGGGCTCCCCTCAAGCCTGGCGCCGCCCCTGCCCAGGGACAAGCTCGTGGCCCCGCCCACGACCAGTGACTCGCACTCCCAAGACCCCGCCCTAACTTCCGTCACGCCCTCATTACCATTGGCCCCGCCTCAGCACCGCCCCCCACCTCCCCGCGACGCTAATTGGTTTCTTTCCAGAGAGCTTCTCGGGCTCCGATTGGCCTCATCCGTCGCCGTTCCTCCGTTCGATTGGCCCGCCGCGCCCGCTTTCGCGAGGCCCAGTCCTTCGGCGGGGGGCGGGGCCAGCGGCGGCGGGCGGCGTGGGATTGGTCAGCAGCGCAGCGGGGGCGGGCCCGCGCCGCGCGCAGCGCCTTGGCTGGAGCGCGAGGAGCAGCTACCGCCGCCTCAGTCGCCTCAGACTCGGTCGCCTCAGGCTCCGCCGCTGCCTCGACCGCCCCGTCGTCACCCGCTCTCCCTCCCCCCGCCCGGCCCCACCCCGGGCTCCGGCCCGGCCCGCCGGCGGGCACGCCCTCGTCCGCAGACAGGTGAGCGGTCGCCCGCGGGGCCGGGGGCGGGGGTCCTGGCACGGGTCCGGGGGGTCGCGCCGGGGTCGGGGCCCGGGGTCGGGGTCGGGGTCGGGGGCAGGGCCGGGGGTCGCAGCGGGCGCCCGAGGGAGGGCGCGGGCCGGGGCGGGCGGCGGCCGCTAACTTTGCCCGCGGGGCTCCGGAGCGGGGGGCGCCCGTGTGGCGCCGGCCGAGCGCGAGGGCCCGGGAGACCCGCCGGGGTCGCGGCAAGTTGGCGGCGGCTGCGGGGCGGGGTCGCGGGGCGGGGGGGGAGCCCGGGTCCCGGCCGCCCTCCGCCCCCGGGCCGCGCGAGCTCGCGGGTCAGCCAGCGGGCGCCCTCCCCGACCCCCAGGTCCGAAGTTGGCGGCGCTGCGGGGAGCGGAGCGGGGGCGGGTCGTGCTGGTCCGCGGACACCTGCCGCCTGGCCGCCCGGGACTCGGGAGCGCCTCGCGGGGGGTGTCGGGGTCGCGCGGGCGGGGGGGACGCCTCCGCGGCGCAGGGGCGGGGCGGGCGGGGCGGCGACCTCCGGGCCCTGCCTGCACGTGTGCGCGCCGAGCTCTCGGCCGCCGCTCCCGCGAGGGTCCCGTCCGGTGAGGGTCCCGCCCGGTGAGGGTCCGGCTCCGCCCCGCGAGGGTCCCGCCCCGCGACGGCCGTGGGGACGCGCCTGGGGTCCCCTCTCGCGCCTTCTTGCCGCTCCGAAGTGTGTCCCTTGCGTCTCGAGTCGGGAGTCCGCGGAGCCCGGTCCTCCGTGGCTCGGGTCGGCTCCCCCTTCCCGCCTGTCCTCGAGGCGGCGTGGACGTCGGGTCGCAGCGCGCTGCGGTGCGTGGGGGGCCGCGCGCGACCCGCGGAGGGGCGGGAGGGCGGCAGGCTCGGCCGGAGCCCGGCGGGCGGGACGGAGGGGACCCCGCAGTGCGAGCTGCCGCGTGGCGCAGGCCGTCGCCGTCCGTCGGGCCCGGCGTTCGGGGCGGAGGGCTGCTCCTCTGGTCGGGGCCAGGGAGGCGTGTGGGGTGCGGCCCTGCGCAGGGCGACCCCCAGCGCTTCTTGCCCCGGGACAGCGCGTCTCCTTCCCTTGTCTCAGAGACACGCGTTTTGGGCCAAAGAGCCTGTTTGCGCGACAGTGGCGCTGGGGGGGGCGGGGCGGCGGGCAAGAGCCGGCGACGTCCCGGGTCTCCGCGGCCTGAGCGGAGCCGCCGGCTGCGGGTGGTGTCCCGGACTCGGACACCCGTCGGAGACCCACCTCCCACGGACGTCCTCCGGCGCCGCTGTCGCCCGCGCTGTGGGCTGTCACTTGTGCGGGGACGCCGCAGCTCACCGCAGGTGTGCCAGGACGCACAGGGCTTCGCCGCTTTCTCAGCCCGCGCTCGGTGCCGTGCGGTTTCGGCAAAGCCCGACGGGAGGAGGAGGAGCTGGCCTCGTAGCCGGACGGACTGGGCGCCCGTGTGGGGCTCGGGGCTTCGTGACTGGTGCCGCTGTGGGCAGTGCTGGTCACTGATGCTGCTGGACCTCAGGGTACCACTTTCCCGCATGTCTTTATTGATACTCAGGGCTGGGGAAAATATACACCTTTGTGGTCATATTTTTTAGGTAATTATGTGAAAATGTCAACACGTGGGCTCATTTTGCCAGACGTTGAAAAGAAAGTTGTCTTTTTCCTGTTGTTGGGGGGCGGCTGAGAGCATGCCGTGTTGTGGGGTCCGCGAAACGACTTAGCGGTTCAAGGCTGGGTGTTGTGTTTCAGCTTGAAGGTTTCATTCCCGGCGGTGTGGCCAGTTCCCGGACTGGCTGCCACGTGTCCCTGGCGAAGTCATTCCTATTTCACGGAGACCTCAGGGCTTCACTGTGGAGGTGATCACCGAAGCAGATCTTGGAAAATGGGAACTGTACCTCCCTTGGGCGAAGGCTGGTCCTTTGGGCCAAAACTAAGAAAAATACCTTCTAATGTGTTGGAATCAGTCCCGTCCTAAGCACTGCCATGAAAACGGTAGATTGGGAGGCAGCCGGGCTCCCCCGGAGCTCCGAGTCCTAGTGGCTGGGACTCCTGCAAGCAGGTCGCGTCCCCACTGTCCATGGTGCTGAACGCGTCCTCTGGTCCAGCTTCTTCGTCTCCCGTTTCCTTTCCAGTGTGACAGGGTTTTGGAGTACGTCCACGTGTGGTGATGAGCTCTGCGTGTTATACGGAGCCCATGAATTGTTGAACACATCCGAGAGAATATATAAGTGACTCCTAAAAGTTATCAGAAGGACAACCCGGGTAACGAATGTGTGTTGACTAATTGAATTTAAATTAAAAAAATAAAATCATTTTCAAAATTTACACATTAAAAAAAAAGTTGAACAGTCGAACAGGGAAGTTCTGTTGAGTCTGAATGGAAGCATATCTTTTAAAAACTCAAGCCATGTTGTTGTCTCTTTTTTTCACATGGATAATGGTATCGACTCAACATTCCCTTTCCTGCTACTTAGTCTTCTCAGCATGTGGGGATTTTCTTGCTGGAGTGTGGACATCAAGTAACAAACCACTGAAATTAAGTGCAATCCTGTTTCCTAAACAACCACCGTCTTAAAAACGTACCCTTTGTTGTAATATATACATACATTTGTACATAGAGGCGGTTTGTTTTTCCATAAACAAGGTCAGTTGTAGTGCCCCTCACACCCGTGTGGTGCTTTCAGCTTTCCCAGAGAGGACTGGAACCCTCTGTGTGCATGGTGGGGCTGTTGGGCCGTTGTCAGTTGCCAAGCATTCTGGCCATGTTGGAGCACCATCTATTCTCTTTTCTATAATTTTGAGGAAATCTTTGTAAGTCACTTTAGACAAATTCCTTATTCTCTTGAGGTTAATTTTATCTGTTCTTTTAGAATTGGCCCACAGGTTAGCAATAAGAGATAATGGGTACCGCGATTCTTCCACGTAACTGTAAATTGTGCATCAAACTAAGCAGTGAGTTGTAGGGTGTTTGGCTATGAGCATCTGAGCTAATTCTTTGGCCCCACCAGCTGCACGCTTAACTCCTATTATTCTGTGAGAGAGTAACCTGTTTTGTTGAGGGAAACCCCGGGCAGCTTCTTTCTGCCTCCTCCAAGCTTCAGAAATACTCTCCGAGTGCCCACTCTTTGCCTGGCCTTATGCTATGATTTGAAAACTCATGGAGGAAGGAGACACAGTATTTTTCATGGAAGGACTCCACTTTGGACTGACGGAAAGGACTTGTAAACTGATGGTTACAGGGGGCCACACTAAGTGCTGCAATTGGGATTCACACAAAGTTGCGTTGGTTTGTTGAAGCGAGGTAATTCATTTAGGCTGGGACTCAGGAAAGGCTTCAGAGAGGAGGTGGCCTTGGGCTGAGACCTGAAGGGTGAATTGTAATTGTACTTGGGCACGGATGGGTGTAAAATTGATTACAGAAAGACCAGAGGGTTGATGTGACTGGAGAACAGAGTTTGTGGTGGTGAGGGTGTGGAGGGCATCATGAAAGTGTTAGAACTCAAGAGGTGTGGGGGAGAGTCAACTGGAGATGGTGTGGCAGGCAGAATAATGGCCTCCCAAAGCTGTCCACATTCTAAACCCCCAGAACCTGTGAATATGTTATGTTACATGTGCAAAGAGAATTTAAGATAATAGTTGGAAAGAAAGTTGCTAATCAGCCGATTTTAAAACGGAACATTATTCTGGATTTCCCTGCGTGGGCCCAAACTAGTCATGAGGGTCCTTAAATATGGAAGAAGGAGGCAGAATAGCTAGTGTCAGAGTGATGGGAAAGGAGGAAGAGTACCTGTCATTGTTGGCTTAGAAGATGGGAGGCTTACAAGCCAAGGAATGTGGGCAGCCTCTAGAAGCAGGAAAAGGCGAGAAAATGGATACTCCCCGAGAGCCTCTAGAAGGGAACACGGCTTTGTCTACACCTTGATTCTAGCCCAGTAAGACCTCGTGTCTGAATTCTGATCTCCAGAATGGAAAGATAATTAATTTCTGTTGTGTTAAGCCACTAAATTTGTGGATGTTTGTTAGAGCAGCCATGGGAACCTGATACAAATTGGGGCTGCTCTAGAAAGTTTTAGCTGGCAAAGTTTGAAGAGGAAATAACATGATCAGATAGGCAGTAGAACACAAAATGATTTAGCTGCTGTTGCGGGGGAGGTGGCCCCAGGTAAGCATGGTTCTTATCCTTAGTTTCATCTCCTGGCAAGACTGGCATTTGATACTCTTACCTGGCCTAACTCTCACCTGAAGCCTTTAACCTAGCAGCCTGTTTAGTCTCTACCATTGCTTACTGCCACTTCCCCCGGCTCACCTTTCTTCTGTGCTGGGCACTCAGGTCTGTATGCACCATGGGATTGCAGGGGTCATAGAATGGGCCAATTCCAGCCTCAGAGCTGTTGTCAAAGTATTTTCCAAGGGTTCCAGGCCTCTCTAGTCCCTTGTATCTTCGGATGTTTTAATTGTTGTTAGTCAACTTAGGTAGGAAATATCTCACTGTTTAATATGCATTTACTTGATTACTAGTAAGTGTGAAGATTTTTTTATCCATTTAGTGGCCACATGGGTTTCCTCTTCTGTAAATTGTATTCATGTATTGTTCGTCCATTTGTTACCTGGGTTGTCCTTTTTATAGCTTTTTAGAAGTCATTTTTATATATTCTGGATTCTATTTGTGCCCTAATTTTTTTAGCCTTTTAAAAATGCTGTTTTGACAAACAGATGTTTCATTTTAATGCAGTCGGATTTATCAATCTTTTCCTTATGCTTTGTGGTTATTGAGTTTTATTTAAGAAATTCTTTGTTACCCCAAGGTTATAGGATATCCTCATCTTTAAAAAACTGGATATTTGCTTTTTGTATTCTACTTGGGACCTATTTTTGTGTGAGGTGTGAGGTAGAGATACAATTTTAGAACTTTTCCAAATGCATAACCCATTGTACCGGCTTTATCACCATTTATTGAATACCATCCTTATCCCAATGATCTGCAGTGCTTCCTTTGAAACACAAAATTTTACAAATATGTGGATCTGTTTCTGATTTCTCCCTGTAAATAAGGATAATTTCATTTCTTCCTTCCTAGCCTTTAAGCCTATTTATTCTTTGTCTTATTTCTATTGTTTGGACACTAGACAAAGTTGCATAGAAATTTTGATAAGGCTATGCTAATACTGTTTTACACTTTGAAGGTAATACTTTTAGAGTCTTAAATACAAAGTTTGCTATTGTTTTTTGGTAGATTCCTTTCATTAGGTTAAGGATGGTCTCCTCTGCTAATAGTTCAGTAAAAGATTAAAAAAAATTAATAGAGTTTGAATGTTAACAAGTGATTTTCTCTACCTATTTAGATGATTTTAGATGATTCTCTAAACTATGATTGATGGGGCGCCTGGGTGGCTCAGACAATTAAGCGTCTGCTTTCGGCTCAGGTCATGATCCCGGGATCCTGGGATTGGCCCCTGCATTGGGCTCCCTGCTCATCTGGGAGCCTACTTCTCCCTCTCCCTCTGCTGCTGCTACCCCTGCTTGTGTTCTCCCCCCCCCCTCTGTCAAATAAATAAATAAAATGTTTGAATAAAATAAATTATGACTGAAATGAAATATTTTAATTTTTAATTTTAAGCCATCATTGATTTCTTGGGATAAACTGTACTTTGTCATGACAGACTATTTTAAAAATTATTATTGGATCCAATATGGTAATATTTCATTTACGGTTTTGGCATATATTTTCATGAGAAGTATTGACCAATAATAATCTTTACTTGTATTGCCCTTATTCCAATTTGGCATCATGGTGATGCTTCGTCTTCCCTGTATTGGCTTCTGAAAGGGAGGGATTTTTGTTCCTTGAAAATTTGGCAAAGTTGATTCTTAAATACTCTGGATCTGGACCCTTTTAGAACATGGAGTTTCTTACACCTGCAGTTACACTTTAGAAGGGTTGCAGTTCCGTTCTTCTCACATTTCATTGGCCAGGAGGAGTCATCCCGGCCATACTCAGTTTCAAATGGAGCAGGGAGGTGGAGTCTTCCATGTCCCAGAAGCTCGGACAAATAGTAGTAACATTTACCAAACTATGGAGGTTAATTGATGTCAGTTCTGCATAGTTAGCCAAAACTCAGCCCATGTTCCTCTGTAGGTCTTGTTTGAAGGCTTTCAGGTGTGCCAGGTCTGCAGGTATGTTGGTCCTCAGGGGACTGACTACAATGTGAAACTAACAGTATGTTGGTTTATACTTGTTCTGAACAAACCATCCTACTCACTCTCCTCAGAACCCACCTCCTGTCTCTTTACCTTTCCTTATTGTAAAGAAAAAGCCTCCTTTTCTTATTCCTTTCTGGGGATCTAAGTCTTAACTATCCTCCAAGGCTGGCACAGTTCCCACCTGCCTGCTTAAATCCTCTGTGTTAACTCTGGCTCATGGCGGACTCTCCCTTCACGTCTTATAGTTCTGTTCTGCCCCAGCCGTGCAGAGAGAGCAGGGTTCAGTTTTGTTTATGGGTAGTCAATGGATCAGAAGAGCCTTCAGATCCAAGCACATGTTTCCCTCCTTTGCCTGGGCTCTGCCTCGGGAGACTAGATATAGTGGACAGACTGTATGAAGATGGCCTCACTATGGTCCCCGTGATTCACACCTTTGTATAATCTTTTCCTATTGAAGTAGGACTTTTTCTAACCAATAGAATAGGGCAAAAGTAATGGGGTGTCACTTCCTTGATTATGTTACATTAATATAAAATTTCGTTTTGTTAGAAACTCATTTAGAGGCTTTCTTTGCTGGCTTGCCTAAGCAGCTATGTTGGGGAAGCCCACATGGCAAGAACTTCAGGTGACCTCTAGAAGCCGAGGATGGCCTTCAGGGATAGCCAGTAAGAAGCAGGGGCCCTCGGTTGTACGGCAAGGAAACAACCTCTGCCAATAACCCAGTGAAGCTTAGGAGTGAATTCTTCCCCAGCTGAGTCTTCTAATGAGAACATAGCCTGGCCAGCACCCTGACTGCAGCCTTGTGAGACCCTAGACAGGGAACCTAGGTAAGCCTGCTCAGACTTTTAACTCACAGAATCCGTGAGATAATAAATGTAAATTTTAAGTTGCTCAGTTTGTGATAGTTTATTATATAGTTATAGAAAACAAATGTATCAGTTCTTTACTGACCTCCAATTTACCCTCACCAGAAGTAGATTTGCACTGATGAAGGGTATTTTAATCTAGTTGAGATCATCAGTTTTTAAAGCTTTTTTCCTATTTTTAAAAGCGACACAAATGTTTTGTGTAGAAAAATTGAAGCAAGCAAGGAGTATAAAGGACAAAATAAACATTCATCATCTTACCACAGAAGAATAGTCATTGTGTTTTTCTGCCTTTGTATGGGGTATAATATGCATATCCTAAGTTGGGATTCATTCTGTAATGTTTTGTGAACAGCTTTCTTTGTACTACATAGTGAGAACTTGTGTCATATCATATTCTTTTAAAATATGATTTTATTTTATTTAAAGATTCTTTATTTGACACAGAGAGTACAAATAGGGGGAGCAGCAGGCAGAGGGAGAGAGAGAAGCAGGCTCCCTGCCGAGTGGGGAGCCCAATGTGGGGCTTGATCTCAGGACCCTGGGATCATGACCTGAGCCAAAGGCAGACGCTTAACAACTGAGCCACCCAGGCACTCCTGAAAATACTATTTTAAATGTTTGCGTACTTTTATAGTGGGCGTCCCAGTTGACTGAACCACTTCCCTGACAGCTAGACATTTATGCTGCTTTAAAATATTTATCACCATAAATAATGCTTTGATCAATAATCAATAACCTATACCCAAATCATTGTGTGTATCACTGATAATTTATGAGGAGTAAGTTTCTAAAGGCAGAATTAATAGGTCAGAGCTTGTAGATGTTGTTAAACCTTTTGATACTTAACCATCCAGCTTCCAATGTTTCTTTCTTTTTTTTTTTTAAGATTATATTTATTTACTCTATTTCAGAGAAAGAGTGCAAGTGTGGGGAAGAGGAGAGGGAGAGGGAGAGAAGCTCAAGCAGACTCAATGGTGACCACAGAGCCCAGTGCAGGGCTCAGTCTCACAACCCTGAGATCACAATCTGAGCTAAAACCAAGAGCAGTAGGATGTTTAACCGAGTGAGCCACCCAGGCCTCCCCCAGCTTCCACTGTTCTTAAAAAATGATATAAAGCTCAAACATCTGTTTGTGTAACTCACCAGGTTGGGATAGGACGGAACTATTGATTTTTGAGCATTTAGGTTCCTGTTTTTTTAACCCTGTTTGCAAAGTGCTTTTAAATTATTCATTGAAGTGCAGTATGGATTCTATTTATAGATACATTTGTGTATGAGATCGCTCCCTTAGTGCCTGGGCAAAAAGCCTACGAATTGCTCTTATCACATCCCTGTCTTTGTAAATCCACTTCTACTCCTATCCACCCTTTTTCTTTGTTCTCAACCAAATAGAGACACTGAGACACACAGGGTATTGTAGTCTTGTGATTACTCAGATGAAATGGCTTTTCTTGCCATTTCTACTACTTCTTGCCATTTATGAACAAGCTGACTTCATAAGTATGAGAGATCAAAAATTATTAATTTAAAAATATTTTTCCTGATTCATAAAATGAGTATTTAGAAAATTTGTGAAATAAAGAATGGTATAAAAGCAAAATGAAAATATTTAATTCTGTCACCCAAAGATGACCACTGTATAAACATAACATATTAGCTTATTCTTAGAATATATCGATTAGATTTTAGAATTTAGAATTTAGAATATATCGATTAGATTTCAGTGACTAATGTTTTGCTTGGGATTTTTGCATCCAGGTCTCTGAGTGAAATTGCCCCATAATTTTCCTTCTCTGTAGCTGTTTTCTCTTCAATTTGAGATGAATACTTGGTTTATTAATTTGCAGCTTTTTCCTCCTACTAATATGTGTATTTAAGGTGATACATTTCCTTATAAAATAATGCTTTAGCTGCATTATACAGAATTTGATTTGAGGTATTTTCCTTATTGTTTAGTATATACCGTACACTGAATTGTGCCCCTCTCAAATTCGTATGTTGAAGCCCTAGCCCCCAGAATGATGGTATTGGAGATGGAGCTTTTGGGAGATAATTAGGTTTAGATGAGGTCGTGAGTGTGATAGGATTAGTACCTTATTAGAAGAGACCAGAGAACTTGCTCTTTTTCTCTTTTTCCTTGCCACGTGGGGATACAGATACAGCGGGAGGACAGCTGTCTGCAAGCCAGGAAGAGGCCCCTGACCAGAGCTCTCCCATGCTGGCATTCTGATCTCAGACCTCCCAGCCCCCGGAACTGTGAGAAATAAATGTCCGTTGGTTAAGCCCCTCAGTCTATGGTATTTTGGTACAGTAGCCCAAGGAGACTAAGGCAGTTATATTTTCTAATTTCCAGTAAGATTTTTTAAATTTATAGTTCATTTAGAAGAACATTTAAAAATTTTCAAACATACGCATATTTTCTTATTCTTTTCCAGCACAATTGCATTGCCCCCAAATCTTGCTCTTTATAATTCTTTGAAATTTGCTGATGTGCTTTATGGCCCAGAATATGGACTATAAGTTTTCTCACACATTCCTGTGTGCTTGAAAAGAATTAGGTTCAGTGTTGTATACATTCCATTGAGCTAACTTATAACATACTTGGCACCTCTCTGTTTTCTTAGTATTTTGGGGGTCTGGTTGTTATATCAATTACTGAGATAATTACCCAATTTCACTATGATTATAGATTTGTCTTATTTCTCTTTGAAATTCTGCCAATTTTTATGTATATACTTTGAGTCCGTGCTATTAGGGGCACGAGAATATAAAATTGTTATGTCTTCCTGAAGAACTGAGACTTTCATTATTAACAGTGGTTTTCTTTATCTCTAGTAATGAATCTTTGCCTATGGTATCATATGCCAGTGCAAAAATAGCCATTACAGATGCTTTAAGCTCATAATTGCATATCTTTGTTTTTTTATCATTTTACTTGGAACCTTACTGTTTTCTTAAACTTTAGGTATGTATCTTCAAAATAATCAATTAGATTGTTTTTCATTTAGTCTTATAATTTTTGTCTTCTAACTAGAACATTGAACTCATTTATGTTGAATATAATTAGTAATCTATTTAAGTCTATATTCTTATTTATTTTTCTTATCCCACATGTTCTGTGTTTATTTTTCTCTTTTCTTATTTTAAAACAGTATTATGATTTTTAAAAATCATTCTACTTTTCTTCTCTCTTCACTGTGTTGGAGGTTACAGTTTATTTTTCTTTCTTTTCATGGTTACCATGTAAATTAGATAATGTGTTATTAACTTACCCAGATAATGCAGTTATACCTGCCTTCTGGAGCATGCAGAGATCATAGTGTCATAGAATACTTGAACTCCATTCTCCCTGTCCAGCTTTATATGTGCTTATTATTGTGTACTTCAATTCTATAAGCTCTTTTTAAACTCAATGAAATATTAATATTAACAGCGTTGTTATTTAATGTACCATCAGTGTTCATTTACATTTATTCACAGCTTTGTCCATTTTTTGCTTCTCGTTGCTCTCTGACATTTCCGACCTTCATTCTGGGGTTGTTTCCCTTCTGCCTGAAGAACGAGCCTTCTTTAGAAATTTATCTATTGCAGATCAGCTGGTAGTAGATACTCCCTATTTTTTTTTTTCTAAAACTATTTTGATTTCACTTTTATTTTAAAAATTCTTTAAATTTACTTAATTTTTTGGGGGGAGATATAATTTGCATGCCATAAAATTCACCCTTTTAAGGTTTCTGATTCATTGGATTGGGTTTATTTATAAGATCGTGCAACAAATATTGCTTATATAATTCCAGAATATTTTCATCACCTTAAAAAGAAACCTCATACCTATTAACAGTAACTCCCCATTCCTCCCTGTCCCAGTCCCTGGCAACCATTAATCTTCTTTCTGTCTCTAAGGATTTGCCTATTAGGGACATTTCATATAAATGGAATCATAAATATGTGGCCTTTCATGTCTGGCTTCTTTTACTTAGTGCAATATTATCAAGGTTCATCCCTGTTCTGTCGTGTATCAGCACTTCATTTTAATGGCTGAATGATATCACATTGTGTGGATATATCATATTTTAGTTCTCCATTCATCAGTAGGTAGACATTTGGATTGTTTCTACTTTTTTGGCTATTATGAATAATGTGCTATGAAAAGTCATATTTAAGTTTGTATACATATTTTCAGTTCCTTTGTGTATATACTTAGGAGTGGAATTTCAGGGTCATATAATAACTGTATGTTTAACCTTTTGAGTAACTGCCAAACTGTTTTACAAAGATGTTGCACCTTTTTACATTCTCACCAACAATGTATGAGGGTCCCAATTTCTTCGTACCTTCACCAACACTTGTCATTTTCCAGTTTTTTGATTACAACCATTCTAGTGGGTGTGAAGTGGTATCTCATTGTGGTATTAATTAGGATTTCCTTAATAATGGCTGCTGTTGGTCCCCTCTTTATGTGCTTACTGGCTATTTGCATGTCGTCTTTGGAGAAATGTCTATTCAAATCCTTTGGCCGTTTTTTAATTGGATTGTTTGTCTTCCTGCTGAATTGTGAGTCTTGAAATTGGGAAGTGTGAATCCTCCAGCTTTATTCTACTGTTGTTTTAGCTCTTCCTGGTCCCTTGCATTTCCATATGATTTTTAGGATTATCATCCTTGAAAGACAGCTAGAATTTTGATAGGGATTGCATTGACTGTGTAGATCAATTTGAGAGTGTCGCCATCTTTTTTTTTTTTTTTTTTAAGATTTTTATTTATTTATTTGACAGACAGAGATCACAAGTAGGCAGAGAGGCAGGCAGAGAGGTGGAAGGGAAGCAGGCTCCCTGCCGAGCAGAGAGCCCGAAGTGGGGCTCGATCCCAGGACCCTGGGATCATGACCTGAGCCGAAAGCAGAGGCTTTAACCCACTGAGCCACCCAGGTGCCCCAAGAGTGTTGCCATCTTAATGATAGAAGTCTTCCAGTCCAGGAGTATGGAATTTATTCGCTATAATAGTTTTTTAGTGGATTCCTGAGAAGTTTCTGTACATGAGATCATATCAGCTGCATATAGAGATAATTTTCCTTCTTCCTTTCTAATATGGATGCCTTTTATTTCTGTTTCTTTTGTAATTGCCTTGATTATAACCTGTGTTACAGTGTTGCATTGTTCTGGCAAGGGTGAATGTCCTAATCTTGGTCCTGATCATAGGGGGGAAAGCTTTCAGTATTTCACCATTAAGTATGTTGTCAGCTGTGGGTTTTTGAGATGTCCTTTGTCAGTTTGGGGAGGTTCCCTTCTATTTTTATTCTAATAAGTGTTTTTATCATAAAAGAATGGTATTGTCAGATGCTTTTTCTGCTTCTATTGAGATGATGATGTCTTTTTTGTGCTTCATTTTCTTACTGTTATGCATTATACCAATTGATGTTTGTATGTTGAACCAACCTTGCATTTCTTGGATAAATTCCAATTGGTCAAGGTGGGTCATCCTTTTTATATACCGCTGGATTCAGTTTGTCATTATTTTGTTGAGGATTTTTGCATTTGTATTCTTTTAAAAAGTTTTTAGTTACATTCTAGTTACCTAACAACAGTATAATAGTAGTTTTAGGTGTACTGTGTGGTGATTGATTACCTCCATGCCTCACCTGGTAGTCATCACTGCAAGTGCACTCCTAATTTCCATCACCCACCCACCTCCCTCTGGTCACCATCAGCTTGTTCTCTATAGCAAAGAGTCCGTTTCTTGGTTTGCCTCTCTCTCTCTTTTTTTGTCCCTTTGGTCGTTTGTTTTGTTTCTTAAATTCCATGTGAGTGAAGTCATATTGTATTTTTCTCTGACTTATTTTGCTTAGTATTATACTCTTTAGCGCTATCCGTGTCATTGCAAATGGCAAAATTTCATTCTTTTTATGGCTCATATTCCACTGTACTCAATGTACATACTCAATATTCCATTATAAATCTACATCTTCTTTATGCATCATTAGTCAATGGCCACTTGAGCTGTTTCAATAATTTTTCTGTTGTAGATAATGCTGCTGTAAACACTGGGTGCATGTATCCCTTTGAATTAGTATTTTTTTATTCTCTGGGTAAATACTAGTAGTGCTGTTGCTGGATCAGCAGGGTAGTTCTATTTGTAATTCCTTGAGGAGCCTCCATTATACTGTTTTCCACAGTGGCTGCATGTTTGCCTTCTTGTCAACAGTACAAGGGATTCCCCTTTTTCCACATCTTGCCGACAGCTGTAGTTTCTTGTGTGGTTGATATTACCTATTCTGGCAGGAGTGAGGTGACATTTCAATATAGTTTGGATGATGAGTGATGTTGATCATTTTTTCATGTGATTCATTTTTTCATTTTTGTTGGCTGTCTGTATGTTTTCTTTACCCAAAGCAGTTTACGCCTTAATGCAATCCCTATCGGAATACCAACAGCATTTTTACAGAGCTAGAACAAACAACGCTAAAATTTGTATAGAACCCCAGAAGACCCTGAATAGCCAAATAAATAAGAAGAGCAAAGCTGGAGGCATCATAATTCTGTACTCAAAGTTATATTACAATTAAAGCAGTATGGTATTGACACAAAAATAGACACATACATAGATCAGTGGAACAGAATAGAAACCCCAGAAATGAACCCACGATTATATGGTCAAATTAATCTTTGACAAAGCAGGAAAGAATATCCAATGGGAAAGAGTTTCTTCAGCAAATGGTGTTGGGAGAACTGGAGAGCAACAGGCAAAAGAATGAAACTGGACCACTTCCTTACACTAAACACAAAAATAAATTCAAGATGGGTTAAAGATCTAAATGTGAGACCTGAAACCATAAAAGTCCTGGAAAAGAGCACAGGCAGTAATGTCTCTTAAATCGGCTGTGACGACTTCTTTCTAGGAATGTCTCTAAGGCAAGGGAAACAGAAGCAAAAATAAGCTATGGGGACTCTGCAAAATAAAGAGCTTCCGCGCAGTGACGGAAACAGTCACCAAAACTAAAATGTAGTCCATGGCGTGGGAGAAGATACTTGCAAATGACATATCTGATAAAGGGCGACTATCCAAGATATATGAAGAACTTACAAAACTCAACACCCAAAGTTGAATAATCTAATTAAAAAATGAGCAGAAGACATGAATAGACATTTTTCCAAAGAGGGCATTTGTATTCTTAGGGCATATTGGTCTATTTTTTTTCTCTTGTGATATCTTTGGTTTTGATATCAGGTAATACTAGCCTTATCGAGTGAATTGAGAAGTGTTCTTTTCTATTTTTTGGAAGAGTCTATGAGGGATTGGAGTTAATTCTCCTTAAATGTTTGGTAGAATTCACTAGTGAAACCATCCGGTTCTGCACTTTTCCTTATGGGAAGTTTCCAATAACTAACTCAGTGTCTGCTTGTTTAGGTTTATTCAGTTTTTCTGTTTCTTGTTGAATCAGTTTGATAGTTTGTGTCTTTTAGGAATTATCCATTTCACCTAAGTTATCTAATTTGATAGCAAATAATTATTCATATTTCTTTATAATCCATCTTTATATCTTTTTTTAAAAAAAGATTTATTTATTTATTTATTTGACAGAGAGAGAGAGAGAGAGATCACAAGTAGGCAGAGAGGCAGGCAAAGAGAGAGAGAGAGAGGGGGAAGCAGGCTCCCTGCTGAGCAGAGAGCCCGATTTGGGACTCGATCCCAGGACCCTGAGATCATGACTTGAGCCGAAGGCAGTGGCTTAACCCACTGAGCCACCCAGGCGCCCCTCCATCTTTATTTCTGTAAGATTGATAGTTTCATTTCTGATTTTTACTAAGTTAAGTCTTCTCTTTCTTAGTTCAGATAAAGACTTGTCAGTTTCATTGATCTTTTTGAAGAATTGTCTTTTGGTTTCATTGTTTTTTCTCCATTGCTTTGTATTTTCTATTTCATTTCTTTTTGTTCTAATCTGTTTTTTCCTTTCTTCTGTTTGCTTTGGGTTTAGTTTGCTCTTTCTAATTCCTTAAGGCAGAAGGTTAGGTTATGGATTTGAGATAGTTCTTCCTTTTTAACATAGGTGTTCATGACTATACAGTCCTAATCACTGCTTTTACTGCCTCTTACAAGTTTTGATATGTTGTGTTTTATTTTTCAGTCAACTCAATGTATTTCCCATTTCCCTTTTGATTTCTTCTTTGATTCCTTGCTTATTTAGAAGTATGTTATTTAATTTCCACAATTTTGTGAATTTCTTAAGTTTCTACCGTTGGCTTCTGATTTCTCTTCCTTGCTGTCAGACAACATACTTACACAGATTTCAATTCTTTTAAATTTTGATGTGATTAAACATCTGATCTGTCCTTGATTAATACTCCATGTGTATTTTAAAATAATGTATTTTCTGGTTTTGGACTGGAGTACCCTATAAATATCTGTTGGATCTAAGTGTTTTATAGTGCTATTAAAATCTCTTTCCTTTCTGATCTTCTGTCTTGTTGTTCCAGCCTGTATTGAAAATGGGATATTGAAGTCTCCAACTATTACTGTGAATTGTCTAATTCTTCTTTGGTTTCTGTTAGTTTTTTGTTGCATACATTCTGGGGCTCAGTATTTATTTATTTTTTAAAAGATTTTATTTATTTATTTGATTGAGAGCGAGAGAGCACACACAGGGGGAACAGTAGAGAGAGAGGAAGAAGCAGGCTCCTCACTGAGCAGGAAGCCTGGTGGGCCTTGATCCCAGGACCCTGGAATCACGACCTGAGCCAAAGGCAGATGTTTAATCGAGTGAGCCACCCAGGCGCCCATGGGGCTCAGTTTTTAGAAACATATGTATATAATTGTTATACTTCTTGACAAATCGACCCTTTTGTCATTATAAAAGGTCCTTTGTCTCTGGTAACCATTTTTGTCTTAAAGATGATTTTGTCTGATGTTGGTATAGTCACTCCAGCTCTCTTTTGGTTACTGTTTAGATAGTATATTTGTTTTTGTACTTTCACTTTTAATTTGTTTTTGTCTTTGAATTTAAGAGTGTCTCTTGTATATTGCATATGTATAACTGGATCACGTTTTTGTTGGGTTTTAAGTAGCGTAGTAGACAATGTATGGAAACATCCCAACTGTTCACTGACTGATGAATAGATAAAGAAGACATGATATATATCTATAATGGACTATTACTCAGCCATAAAAAAGTAACATTGGGGTGCCTGGGTGGCTCAGTTGATTAAGCTTCTGCCCTCGGCTCAGGTAATGGTCTCAGGGTCCTAGGATCAAGCCCCACTTCAAGCTTCCTGCTTAGAGGGGAGCCTACTTCTTCCTCTGCCACTCCCCCTACTTGTGCTCGCTCTCTTTGTCGAATAAATAAAATCTTAAAAAAAAAAAACAT
Organism: Eira barbara; assembly: GCA_020311275.1. Lineage (NCBI taxonomy): Eukaryota > Metazoa > Chordata > Mammalia > Carnivora > Mustelidae > Eira > Eira barbara. The sequence goes on along the minus strand of JAHRIG010000369.1, from coordinate 998,968 downwards.
AAATAACAACAACAAAAAAAGAAAGACATCTTGCATTTGCAACAATATGGTTGGAGCTAGAGAGTATTATGCTAAGTGAAATAATTCAGTCAAGAAGGACAAATACTATATGATTTCACTCATATGTGAAATTTAATAAACAAAACAAATGAGCAAAGGGACAAAAAAAGAGAGGCAACCCAAGAAATGGACTCAACTATAGAGAATAAACTGATGGTGAACAGAGGGGAGAGGGTGGAGGAATGGGAGAAATAGGTGATGGGCCTTAACGAAGGCATTTTTTGTGATGAACTCCAGGTGTTGCATGGAGGTGTGGAATCACTACATTGTACACCTGAAGCTAGTATTACACTATATGTTAACTAACTGGAATTTAAATAAAAACTTAAAAAAACCCATCAACACGATTTCTGCCTTTAAATTGGAATTTTTTTTTCTTTTTTCTAAAGATTTTATTTATTTGACGGAGAGAGACTCAGTGAGAGAGGGAACACAAGCAGGGGGAGTGGGAGAGGGAGAAGCAGGCTTCCTGTTGAGCAGAGAGCCTGATGCAGGGCTTGATCCCAGGACCCTGGGATCATGACCTGAGCCGAGGGCAGACGCTTAGCGACTGAGCCACCCAGGTGCCCCTAAATTGGAATGTTTAATCCATTGACATTTAACGCAGTTCTGATAAGGTGGGACTTATTCCTGCCATTTTGCTATTTTTTTTCCTATATGTCATGTCTCTTGTTTTCTGTCCTTCATTACTGCTTTCTTTTCTATTAGATATTTTTTAGTGTGCACTTTCAATTTTTTATTTATTTTGCTATTTTTTCTTAGTTATTTTCTTTGGAGTTAATGGGACTTCTTACTATTAACAACTTGTAATAATGTAGTTTGGATTCATACTGATTTGCTATCAATGGTACATCAAAACTTTGCTTCTGTGTATCTTCATTCCTTCTCACTTTATGCTGTCATACAAAGTACATCTTCATACATTCTGTACACATCAACACTGATTTATAATTATTGCCTTGTGTCGTTATCTTCTGTTTGAAATAGGAGAAAAAACTTAGAAATATTATATTTATGCTGTCTTTTCTATTTACTTCTGTATTTAGCTTTACTTGTGCTCTTTATTTCTTCACCTGGATTTGAGGTACTGTCTAGCTTCCTGTCATAGTAGTCTGGAGTCCATTTAGTATTTCTTGGAGGGCAGGTTTTCTAGAAACTTATCTGTCAGTTTTTGTTGTCTGAAGATGTCCTAATTTCTCCTTTGCTTTTGAAGGGTAATTTTGCTGGATGTAGAATTCTTGTTTGACAGTCTTTGTCTTTTATAATTTTAAATATGTCACCCCGTAACCTTCTAGTTGCCCAGGTTTCTGATGAGAAATCAGCTATTACTTATTGAGGAGTCTCTCAAATGATGAGTTGCTTTTCTTGCTGCTCTCAAGGTTCTCTTTTTGTCTATGTGTTCCAATAGCTTGATTATGATGTGTCAACTATGGTTATCTTGGAGTTTATCCTTAAGAGTTCATTGAGTTTCTTGGACGTGTAATGTTGGGCCCCCCCCCCCCCAAATCTGGGAAGTTTTTAGCTATTATCTCTTCAAATACATCCCCTTCTCTCTCTTTTCTCCTTCTGAAACTTGTACCCCTTTTTCTCTTTTCATATCCTTCTGATATGTTCATTATACATACGTTGGTATGCTTGATGGTGTCGCACAGGTCTCTGAGTCTCTGTTCTTTTCTCCTTTTTGTAAGGAAGACTTTCTCGCTTTATACAATGGGTTGTATAATAGGGGAGAGAGATTGGGCTCAATATGTGCTCTGTTCATTTTTCTTCCCAGTTTTTACTTTCTGTTCCTTAGACTGGAAAATTTCATTTGACCTATCTTCAAGTTCTCCAGTTTGTTTTTGACTGCTCAAATAGGCTGTTTAGTATTTCCAGTGAATTTGTCATTTCAGTAACTATACTTTTTAGTTCTAGAATTTTTATTTAGCTCCTTTTTATATTCTCTCTTTATCAGTAGTCTGTGCTTGATGAGACACCATTGTCATACTTAATCTTTTAGATGTGGTTTCCTTTAGTTTTTTTGAACATATTTAAAATAGGTTACATACTGTCTTTCTCTTGTAGGTCCAATGTTAGGGCTTCCTTAGGGGTAGTTTCTGCTGATTGCTTTTTCCCTGAGTATGGGCCATATTGCCTCTCTCTCCCTCTGTTTGTGTGTCTCTGTTTCTCTCTGTCTTGTATGTCTCATAATAATTTGTCAAAAACTAAACATTTTAAATAATATATGTAACAACTCTGAAAATTTGATTCTCCTTTCTCCCCTGGAATTTTTGGTGCTTCTGCTTGTTGTAGTAGTTTCTTATGTTTTGTTAGTGACTTTCTTGAACTAACTCTGCAAAGTCTGTATTCTGTGACATGTATCTCCGCTCATTTGTGATCAGCTAAGGACTGGACTGGACAGAGATTCCCTTAAATGCCAGGAATCAGTAAGTCTCCTAGTTCCCAAGGAGCTGTGTGGGTGTATTGGGGTATGCTTCAGCGTTTAGTTGGGCGGTTTACAGCTCTGCCTGGGTCTTTTATTTCCTGCTAGTACAGAGCCTCAAAGTCAGCCCAGTGAGTGCGTTCAGCTGTCTCAGCTATTTCCTGGGCATTCATGCAATCTTGAGTATGTGAACACTTCTATATGTACATGTGACCTTCTGGATTTCCAGGAATAAGTTGGAGTTCTTAAAATTCTCCATAGACGTCTCATTTTCCAGCTTTTCCTACCAGGCTTTGGGTTAATGTATTATTTGTCCCACCTATTGTCTACTGTCTCAGGTAGTTACAAAATGGAACAATTGATTCTAATTGTTTTAACATACACCTCTGAGGAGAATGCTTTTCGCACTGGTCTTACTCTGATTCGGGTCAAATAAAGATATCCTTGCAAGTGGAACTTATTAGCCATGTCAAATAATGACAGTTCTCTGGGAATAAGGCTTTCAAAGAGTTCTAATCCTGTTCTGTCCCTTTCTGTGACTGCCAGACTGCTGGTTTTCACTATCATTGCAATCTGTTGGTTTTTAAGACAACTATAGCACTGAGGTGGCATTGGGGGAAAATGAGAATAGGGACAGTTAAACCACTATAAATGTGCTGTTCTTACGGAGCTTCAACCGTTTTCCTTTAACGAATGCTCCCCAGATTGCTGTAAGCCTTTGGTTAAATTCCCAGATTTCTGACAAAGTTGAATCTGACTATTTTGCTATTTTTTCATTGCTTTTATGGAAGAGGGGATTTTTGGAGTTCCTTACTTTACTACTTTCACTGACATCACCCTCTCACCTTTATTCTTAAAAGACTAATCACTGTATATTGAATTTCATGCTGGCATTATTTTCTTCCAGGATGTTGGAGTTATCTTCCCAGTGTCTGGCTTTCGTTTTTTCTGTTCAGGTGTCAGTAGTCATTATAACTGCTGTGCCTCTGCATTATAACTGCTGTGCCTCTGGAGGTAATCTCTGCATTCCCCATTGCTTTTTGAGGATTTTCTTACAGACCTTAAGTTTCTGTAGCTTCCCTGAGTTCTGTGTATCCCTACCTATGGCATGTTGGCTTCTTGTATCTGTGGTATGAGTTCTTTCATAAGTCTGGAAAATTCCCTGTCATTATCTTCAGATAATTGTTTCTGCCTCATCTTCTCTTCTTCCTCCCTGCTAGGACTCTAATTAAATGTGTATTAGACTTTTCACAATATATTCTCAGGCCCTCTCTTTTGTGTTTCCCAGATTTTGATCTCTCCATGTTTTAGTTTGAGTATTTTCTTCTGACCTAGTTTCCAGTTCATCAGTTCTCCCTTCAGTAGCACCTACTCTGCTTAAACACCCATTCAGGATTTTTTTACTTTTTAGTTCTAGATTTTCTTTAACAAATTTAAAACTATATTACTTTTTATAGCTTCTTAGCTCTCATTTACATTTTTGGCCATAGTAAGTGTCAGGTTTTTTACTTGTTTGTTTTTTCCAATTTTTTAATTGTAGTAAAATATATATAACAAAATTTAACATCTTAACCATTTTTAAGGATTTAGTGTACCGTTTAGTGGCAATGGTACTATACACATTCATAATGTTGTGCCACCTTCCCCACCATCTATCTCTGTAACTCTTTTCTTCTTGTGAAACTGGGATTCTATTCCTGTTAAACACTAACTCCGCATTCTCTCCTCCCCTAGTCCTTGGCACCCACCATTCTACTTTCTGTCCCAGAGGTTTTAACTGAGTACCTCATATATGTGAAATCATGTAATATTTGTCTTCTTTGTGACTGGCTTATTTCACTTAGTATAACGTCATCAAGGTTCATACATGCCAGCATATGTTAGAATTTCTTCCTTTTTCAAGTGTATTTATGTGTATACCACAATTTTCTTATTTATTTAGCTGTCAGTGGACAGTTGGGTTCCTTCCATGCTTTAGCCATTTTGAAATAATGCTGCTATAAATATGGGTGTACAAATATTTCTTCGAGACCCTATTTTTAAGTCTTTAGAGATATACCCAGAAGTGCAATTGCTGGATGATATGGTAATTCTATGTTTAATTTTTCGAGGAACCACCATGGTGGTGTCGACGGTAGCAGCACCATTTTACTTTCCCTCAGCAGTGCACAAGGAACCAAGTTTCCCTATATCCTTGTCAGCACTTGCTAATTTCTGTTTCTTTGATACTAGCCATCCTAGTGGGTATGAAGTGACACTCATTATTGTTTGGATTAACATTCCCTTAGGATTAGTAATGTTGAGCTTCTCTGTATGTACTTATTGTCCATTTCATATATTAACTTTAGAGAAATGTCTTTTCACGTCTTTTGTCCATTCCTAAAGGGGTTGTTTGTTTTTGTGTTATTGCAGGTGCGGTTTTTTTAGTAGTCTATATTGGGTAATTCTAACTTTTCATGTCTTTCTGAACTTGTTTTTTATTTTTTGGGTTTTTTTTTTTTTTCCCTTTGTGATTTCTTCTGTTTCTTACTTGTGGTGTCTTATTTCATTGTGTGTGCTAGACATTGTATTTGCAGAGTTATTTTGAGGGATAATTTTAGACCTAGGATGACTGTATCATTTTTGGAGAGCTTTTGACTTGTTACCTCTAGGCTTCTTCAGTCTTAAAGGAGCCATCTTAATTCTAAGGCCAACCTTAGATCAGACTGTGGTTCTTGGGATGACTGTTTGCTTTTCAGGACATCTTACCCTTAGGGTTTATATCTTTGTGGTTCTAAAATGTTGAGTGCTGGTGTCTGGGAGCTCAATTCAAGCTTTCACTCTGTGTCTCTAGCCTCCAGTTTCTGGATTATTTCAGGTAATTTCAGCATCTCCCAAATGTTGGGAATTTGCACAGAACATTTACTTCCCTTTAAAGTATCAGCCCACTGTGGATGTTCCTTATCAGTGACCAGCTTTCCTCTGCATGATGATTTGGGTCTGGCTCCATGTAGTTCTGGTTCTGCCATCTTCTAGGCTGGTAGCATGCTCTAGGGCCTGAACTTCCTTTTGTCCAGCTGGCAGATGGGGAGTACCACGTGAGGAGACACACATACCTCTTACCCATGTTGGCCTGGACATGGCATGTATCACAGCTGTGTATATCCCACTGGTAAGATCTGGTCTCTTGGCCCCACCTAAATGCACGTGGGAGATTGGCAAGATTAGTCCCTGGTTAGAAGCTGTTTGGTGGACAATCATTTCTGTCTCCATCTTCTCCTTGGCCACAAACATACCCAGGCACATCCTACTTTTGTAATCATTATGCACTCTCCCAGGGAGAAAGTCAAGTCCAGATGTGACTCATGAGGTTTGGTGACTGAACTAACACACAACTTATCTGGTGCTTACACTGTACGGTGTGAAGCTGAGCTGAGACAAGCGCAATTAAAACAACCTTCCATTCTGAAAGGGGGGGAACGGCAGATAAACATTCGTCCTGAGTCCAGAGCGAGAATGACATCCTGTGGGCAGGTATTGTGAAAGTGTTTGTCACCGGACGGCTCAGTTAGTTAAGTATCCGCTTTTGGCTCAGGCTGTGATCTCAGGGTCCTAGGATCAAGTCCTGCATTGGCTCCCTGCCGAGCATGGTGCCCGCTTCTCCCTCTCTGCTCCTCCCTGCAACTTGTGCCTCTCTCTCACGCTCTCTATCTTAAATAAATAAATAAATAAAATCTTAAAAAAAAGTAGAGAAAGTGTTTGTCAATGACTGGTGATCCAAGGCCACCAGAACTCACCTTGTACCTGTAATGGAGCAGGTTGGGACTACACACCACTGGGAACCATGGGGCTTTGAGGTAAGAGAGTGCTAGAAAGAACCTGTTATAGAATTTGAGCTTTGGCTGAGTGATTTGGGGGAAGGTCCAAGAAAGGTCGGTAAGTGGGACCATTTTATGAGTATCTCAGTGAATCTTATCTAGGGAGGCTGGGCTCGGATGAGGATAATGCTGTGATTGGTAAGGAAGCAGCTGTCACTCACATTAGCCAGGGGAGGGCCATGCCTGGTATATTTGGCTCGGACAAGATTCCTGCTTTGTCTGTGTTCTGATGTGGTGATGGCAGGGTCTTTTCATGATTCATCCTGGTTACACTATGGCCTGTGTCTGATTCGCTCACCTCTGCTCTGGGAGTACTGCAGGAAGAACTTCTGGCTGTCCTCCTCGAGGACTCCTTGCCCTGCCCCTGGGAGGCTTATCTTTGTCCTTTGTCCTCCCTGGACACATCTGCCTGGGGCTTTGGAGAGACTGTCTAACTCGGGAGTTGGGGGGCTACACAGATATCATAGCTTGCTTTCTGCTTGTGGAAGTTTGGAGATCTGAGGTTTGACGAGTCATTGACTTTATTTAGGCTCATTTTTCTTTGGCAATACAATTCTCCCCAAATTCTGTTCTGTTCTTCTGGCAGTCCCCTGTGTTAATAACTACATCCGGAGTTCTGTCCTGGTCTTGATCCCCCAGGCCACTTCATAGGTCTGCTTTCTCGTACCTGTGTCTCTCTACTTAGGTTTATCTTGAAGGCATGGCTGTGGGTGGGAAAGAAGCCCTGTAATCTGATCTGTGTATACAGCGGAGCCCTCTCTTAACTGAGGGGTCTTTGTGGGCCTTTGCTTTTCAGAACATTTTCTACCTTTTATCTTACACCTGGGGTGCAGAAAGGGTGGCTTTTCTCACTAGGTGACCCCATGTTTCTGGACTGTCTCTAGATGCTTTCCTGTCTCTCTCAGGTTGGCCAGTTTTTGCCTAAGGTCATCTCTTTCTCCAATGTGACATTATGACATTATGTTACCCGCAAAATGGGTAACAATCACTCCGACTGCTGGCACCCTCTTTTTTCTTCTCCCTGAGCTGCGATCTGCTTTCAGGTGATCATCGGAAACACTGTGCGATGCAGGAGACACAGCGTCCTCATTACCAGCTGCCTGACAGTGGTTCCTATTATGGCATCACCCCTCTTCAGAAAACCCATTGCGGTCTTAATTCATTTATGTTGAAATATGTATTTAACGATAGATAATTAAAAGAGGAATATTTCTGATCTAAATGCTCCATTTGGGAATTATTTGAGCCCTTTCTCTTTCTCTGTTTGTCGACCACTTGGAAATGAAGCCATTTACTTTTGGCAGATTTCTAGGCCAACATCATCACAAGGGTGTAGCGTGGTAGTCCAGCTTTCCCGCGTTTTACTGTATTCATGTTGGAAAATCAACTTTTCTGATTTCTTCCAAGAAGGAGAAATAAGACACTTAAATTTTTTCGGGATAGGTGGGCTATAAATAAAGTGAATAAAGTCGATGAAGAAATGATTTTGAGTCCAAGTTGCAATGATGTGGAAGACGCACAAGGGCACTGCTCTTTGCCCTGTGGTAGCTGGGGCCCTGGGGTCCTTCCCTTGCTCTGAGTCTGTTTTTGCTTTGAAAGAGGGGAGATGTGAGGACCTGGCCTATATATTTCTCTCGGGGCCATTGTGGAAGTGAAATGAGATGATTGACATGCAAACACATTTAGTAGTAAAACTCTCTGGGTGGATAAGGCATTATTATTTCATCCTGAAGTACTTTGGTGGGATTAATAATTTATGTAGCACACTAAGTTCATCCTTTGAGGCCAAGTGCTCCTAATACAACGTAACTAAGCCAACCTTGAAAACTTACAGCATTGCAGAGAGAAGAGGGTCAGTGAGCATGTTGCTGTGCAATTTTTACTGAGTTGGGTGTTTTTTTTGGAGAGTTCAGGACGCTTCATAATTATCCTTAAGTGATTAAGAAACGGTCCAAAGGGGCAGTACTTCATCGAGAGTGCAATTTATAGTTATCTGTAGTGTGACATGGCTAAGAATCATCTATAATACAATTCAGCTTGGGGGTTAGGGGTGCTGACTGACCTCCTCAGCATCGACAATCTGTGTATAACTCTTGACTCCCCCAAAACTTAACTGTTAATAGTTCAGCCTGACCAATAACATAGCAGTCAATTTTTCCTCTTTTTTTTTTTTTTTAAAGATTTTATTTATTTATTTATCAGAGAGGGAGAGAATACACAAGCAGGGAGAGGGGCAGAGGCAGAGAGAGAAGCAGGCTCCCTACCGAGCAAGGAGCCCAGTATGGGACTTGATCCCAGCACCCTGCTATCATGACTTGAGCCAAAGGCAGAGGCTTAACTGATTGAGACACCTAGGCACCCCAACAGAGCAGTTGATTAACACATATTTTGTGTGTTGTATGTATTATATATTGTATTCTTACAGTAAGGTAGAGGAAAGAAAATTATAAGATTAAGAAAGTAATAAGGAAAAAATCATAAGGAAGAGAAAATACATTTACAGTACTGTACTGTATTTGTAGAGAAAAATTGTGTATAAGTGGACCTGCGCAATTCAAACCTATGTTGTTCACAGAAAGGGTAAATTGTATATAGTGTCCCAGACTAGTTTGAGTTTTCAAGGAATTTTAAACATAGGATATTAAAAAAAATAGGAAATTTTATAACAGAACCATGTTTCTTACCAATGTCTTTCATGATTCCTTTGATTAAACTGTTGCTGCATTTTCTAGACTTTATTACCTCGTTAATTACACAGATAATAATGAAGCAGATTGTTTTACTTATTATTAATGTTGAGATAGCCACACTTCTTTAGGTCCGCTTAGGAATCTGAAAGTTTCAGTTTAATGGTCTTTTCAAATGCGTGTGTTATCCATATGGGTTAGCATGGAGGCTGATATTGAGAGAAGGTGTGTAATAGGCGCTTTTTTCCTTGAGGCCCAGGAATGAGGGTCCATGTGACCATCTGTGACCTTGTTTTGCCCATCTCCCCACCCCACTTCCTGAAGCTCCCAAACCTGGGCTCCAGCCCCCATATGGCATTCCCCCCTTCCCCTGACACAGGTGGATCCCCAGGGGCCTCTTGCTCTTGGACATGCCCCACATGGTACCCATCATTTATTTCTCCTCCTCTTGGCAGCATTGTATTTCTGGGCACAGCTTCTCCTAGGCCAACAGCAATGCCCTGGACTTGGTAGAGTGTCCCTGCTGCCCGGTACTCTGTGGCAAGGTCGCAAGAGATTCTCCCATGTTGACAACAGAGCACGGTTGAGGTGGGGCTCTATGCTTTCCTGGATTTGCTGAGGCTAGCCTGGCTCTCAGGCCCCCCTTCCTTTAGGCTCAGAAGTAAGTGCCTGGGAGGAGTGGGATGTGCAGCCAGTTCAGTGGTGCCTCAGAATTCCCCCCACCTCCTCTCCTCTCTGATGCTGGGGCTGAGGGGCTCGGTTGGGCCTGTCTGATTCAGGTGGGCGTACCCCTGCCGACAGGCCCCCGCTGGGCTGCAGCGCCCGCTAGGCAGCACACCAGTCGGAATAACACCAGTCGGAATGTCGAGCTGTGAGGGAATCACAGTCCCTGCTGAACAGAGGATTAAATTTCACCCTGAGAGGGCAGGACTCTCCAATGAGTAGTCATGGCACTCTGGGTTATGAACCCCCATAATGGTCAGGCTCAGCTGTGGCAGGCACATTGCTTTGCCCCTGAAGACAGACCTGGGACTCCAGCTCTCTTCTCAGCTCTGAGCACTCCAGGATGCCCCTGAGGTCTGTGTTCTGTGGGCCTTAGGACGCTCTGAAGCCCTTTGAGGTGGGGTTGGTGGAGTCAAAACTGTTCGACTGAGGGTACTGAGCCATTATTTCCTTTCTCCTTGCGTTGACATTTGAGCTGATGACACAAAACAATAGCGGGTACGACTGCCAGCATCTGAGCCCTATCAGGGCAGGGCTGCAAACTCTATTAATCGTCCTCGTGTCCTTTACCGCTGCCACTCGCCATCTAAAAAGCCAGCGTCATTTAACATTGTCCTTGATGAAGCAGGAAGAATTATTTTATTAAATCTTGAGCACGTCTTTTTAACATTCTGCGAGACAGAATTGGAAGTGCATGAGGCACGTCTACAGATGGAATTACGACGATTGTTCTGAGGAGGAGCACTAGTGCAGGTTCCGGATCTCAACCGAACTAGCTCTTCTCATGGAGCACTGTTTTTACATTAAGGAATAACTGACAAACTGTGGTTATTCAGAATTATGTTTTTGGCAGACAGTGTCTGAAAATCGAACCAAGTAAGCCTGTCCCTTCCAAGGAGATACTTGTATTTGTTGCAACTGATTAAATTTGAGTTTTCCAACAAAAATTGGAATTTTGGAAAATTTGTGTCTGCCA